>OVBE01013276.1:0-12827 GCA_900406425.1 Iberis pinnata
AGATTAACTTAATCTAACGGTGGAGATTGATCCTCTAGATCCTTCTACATTATTCAAAAGAATTCTAAATACTACTTGGACTCTCTAGACACACCTAGACTCTTCTAGAATATTCTTAGAAAATACAAAGGAAAATAAAGAAANTATAAGTCCATAAAGTCTCTAATTCCCGGGCCAGGAACCTCATTGTCTCGGCCATAAAATCAAGTTGGCCCAAAGGCAAAATTTTGGCCATGACATTTGGCACTGCAAAATATGTAACTAAAGAAAAGTTGGACTATGTCCCTTTAGTCTATTATATTGGGTCCTTTAATACTATTTTATGTCATATTTTAACAATCTCATAATTCTCTAAGTATGGAAGTCTCTCTAGCTCGGGTAGAGGGTTTGTTATTATGTAATCTAAGGCCAAATTTAAATCATTGTAAAGAGTGGTTTATAATGTTTATTTTTAGTTCAATCTTAGTGATTAGGATCGGTTAGGTTGTTAGGTAATTATAACGTTCACCTCATCATCATTATAAACAGAGGTTTAGCTTGAGAGAGAGAGAGAGAGAGAGAGAGAGAGAGAGAGAGAGAGAGAGAGAGAGAGAGAGAGAGAGAGAGAGAGAGAGAGAGAGAGAGAGAGAGAGAGAGAGAGAGAGAGAGAGAGAGAGAGAGAGAGAGAGAGAGAGAGAGAGAGAGAGAGAGAGAGAGAGAGAGAGAGAGAGAGAGAGAGAGAGAGAGAGAGAGAGAGAGAGAGAGAGAGAGAGAGAGAGAGAGAGAGAGAGAGAGAGAGAGAGAGAGAGAGAGAGAGAGAGAGAGAGAGAGAGAGAGAGAGAGAGAGAGAGAGAGAGAGAGAGAGAGAGAGAGAGAGAGAGAGAGAGAGAGAGAGAGAGAGAGAGAGAGAGAGAGAGAGAGAGAGAGAGAGAGAGAGAGAGAGAGAGAGAGAGAGAGAGAGAGAGAGAGAGAGAGAGAGAGAGAGAGAGAGAGAGAGATATTGTAATCAGAAGCTCAATTGAGTAAGAGATAATGGATTCCATAGATAGTGGATTACAGAGCTAAGACTTCTGTCGAGACGTAGGAATTAATTCCTGAACTCGTAGTGTCACATTATTTTGTCTTGCATTTGGATTTGACATTTGCTTGATTCAAGATTGAATCTAAGAAGACGATCTCAAGGAAACGTACATGATCCATTGCATCATGTCTACAAAATCCAATATGAATCATGTCCACAATCTTTCGCCTTGTAGAAAATTATTTTAAGTTATACACTAGAACAATAATTTAGTATGTATGATTATCATTTGTGAGTAAATTATTTATTATGGACTATTATTCATTTCATAGAAAATATTTAATTTTAGGTCATCTACAAAATAATAAAGAAAGAAAATGTGAAAATTTGTAGATAATTGTCTATCAATTCTTTTGTAGAAAATTCACCACCTTCTTTTCGAATCTTAGAACCTTTTTCTGAATTCAAATGAAGAAATTTTGTGTTGTAGACAATGTTTATATTTAAGTTATTCATGAGAAAAACTATTTTTTATGAATAAAGATAATAAGTTATTCATTTAACTTATACAGTTACATATAAAATTATGATAGACATTCGTGAAAAATTTACTTATTCATCCACATAAAAAAGAAGGTGAAAAGTTATGGGTAATTTTCTATCAATTATGTCGTAGACAATTCACCACTTTCCTTTTTAATTCTTCAAACATTTTTTTCCAAACATAAATGATGACATATTGCTTCATATACAATATTTTTATTTAAACTTTTCACAAGAACAATAACTTTTTTGGGTGGAAATACATTAAGTTATTCACTTAAGCAATACAATTATGTATACGACGATGAATATTCATGTGGAAGTTACTTATTATGGACATTTTTTGTATATTATATTTATTTTTAAGTCCTCCACAAAAAAATAAGGAAGGAAGAGGTGAAAAATTGTGGACAATTATTATTATTATTTCTTTTACTAAAAGTAACTTTTCTTTTTATATATATTTTTTTCTTCATCTTTAATTCAGAAAGAAAAATATTCGGTTACAATGCGAAGATGAAAATCCGGACAACTATTTGAAACTATATTGAAGCAAGATTGAGAGAAAGAGGAAGACAATTTATCTAGAAGCTGTGAAACTAGAAATGTTAGATAAGTCTGAACCAACAAGAGAGGAAAGGTTTCAGAAAGTGACTTGATGACGTAGTTGATGGAGGTGGAGTGGTTTGAGCCGTAGACCTATCAAGCTTAGCTAGCTTAGCTTGAAGAACAACTTGGATATCCTCTAAAATGAGGGTGGCCGATTTGGATGTAGAGGTATGTAATCTGGCATTCCCCTCTTTCCAATTATGGAAGATGACCGCTTGAAAGAGAAGCTTACCTATGATCTTAAAATTGATAGTGTGCAGGAGAGATGATAACCAAGACGAGATGCTATGAAGAGAGAAAGGTGGCTGAGGAAAAAACCTGCTTTG
Organism: Iberis pinnata; assembly: GCA_900406425.1. Classification (NCBI taxonomy): domain Eukaryota; kingdom Viridiplantae; phylum Streptophyta; class Magnoliopsida; order Brassicales; family Brassicaceae; genus Iberis; species Iberis pinnata. The sequence goes on from OVBE01013276.1 coordinate 2,479, forward strand.
AAACTAGAAAGGTTAGATTAGTCTGAACCAACAAGAGAGGAAAGGTTTCAGAAAGTGACTTGATGAAGTAGTTGATGGAGGTGGAGTGGTTTGAGTCGTAGACCTATCAAGCTTAGCTTGAAGAACAACCTGGATATCCTCTAAAGTGAGGGTGGACGATTTGGATGTAGAGGTATGTAATCTGGCATTCCCCTCTTTCCAATTATGGAAGATGACCGCTTGAAAGAGAAGCTTACCTATGATCTTAGAATTGCTAGTGTGCAGGAGAGATGATAACCAAGACGAGATGCTATGAAGAGAGAAAGGTGGCTGAGGAAAAAACCTGCTCTGAAACTAGAAAGGTTAGATTAGTCTAAACCAACAAGAGAGGAAAGGTTTCAGAAAGTGACTTGGTGAAGTAGTTGATAGAGGTGGAGTGGTTTGAGTCGTAGACCTATCAAGCTTAGCTAACTTAGCTTGAAGAACAACCTGGATATCCTCTAAAATGAGGGTGGCCGATTTGGATGTAGAGGTTTGTAATCTGGCATTCCCCTCTTTCCAATTATGGAAGATGACCGCTTGAAAGAGAAGCTTACCTATGATCTTAGAATTGCTAGTGTGCAGGAGAGATGATAACCAAGACGAGATGCTATGAAGAGAGAAAGGTGGCTGAGGAAAAAACCTGCTGAAGAAAGACAACCAAATGAAGGACGAAACAGAGCATTGGAAGAAAAGATGATTCGCAATCTCTTCATGAGTGGTGCATAGATGACATGAAGAAGCGATAACCAGTCCCCAAGACCAAAACTTGTCAATGGTGGACAGCATGTTCCTCATAACTACCCAAGTTTTAAAAATGCATGTTTAGAAATCTTGTGTTTAATCCAAACTATTGAGAATGAGGGGACCCAAGGAAAAGGATCTTGTAGAGAAAGATGGGTTGAGGATGCGAGAAAAGGACCTAGTTGGGTTGATGGTGATGGTTTCCACAGGAATAAATCAAAGCCTAACTGCAAAGATAGATTCACTACCAAAGGGAGGATCGCCTTTAAAAATTGCAAGAGAGGGTGCCTGCCGTGACGAATATTCCAATGCTTTTATGCAACGCTTCAGCAACAAAAGCCATATTTTGGATTCCCGATAGCCAAGACCCATCTCTACCTACAATTTCAATCAATGGTACTAAGTTGTACAAGAATCATGCTAGAAGAAAGTTTGTGAACCGGAAACTAAATGACATGAGATAAAATTCGTAGCCAAAGATCTCAGTTTAAAATTTTAATCCAGATCCAACTTTCTGAGTTTATGAAATCGATATCCCATAAGACTATGCTTTTTATAAGCCACCGTGTGATCTAGCTAACCCATAACGATTCCTTTCCCGAGAAAAGCATCCAAATAATTTTAAGACCAAAGAATTTGGTTGAAGCTTCTATGTTTGGTACGCCAAGATCCCCTGCTTCCTTTAGAGTGCAAACTGATGACCAAGAAATCTTAGCTCCACATGATGATTCTGAATTGCCGACCAAAGGAAGGCACCATAAATTTTGATGACTTTGGTAATAAAATTTTTAGGTATAAGAAAGGAGGTTGCTTAGAAATTGAAAATGTTTATGAGAATAAACTAATTAAAGTCAATCTCCCTCGGAATGATAATCTCCTGGTAGACAAATGGAAATTCTCGCTTAAAGTCTGTCAAGTAGGGGTTGGTAGTCGCGTTTACGTAATTTGGTTGGAAAGAGAAGAAGATACAGATAACAAACTGGAAAATATCCATGTAGCAGTATGATTCTTGTTGCAATAAGATGATATTATTTCCATCAAAGGAAGAGGCACAATCTAGAAGCATTGAGGTTGAGTTCGGAGCCTAAGTAGTAGTGATTAAGGATGACCAAAATGGTTTCTAAGGAAGTCTCCAAACCATCATAAAAGATGAGCATGTCATCCGAAATACTTACGGGAGTGATAAGAGGGTTTTGAAAACGATAATGGGTTCGAAAGGTGCCAGAGAGGCTTCCGGATCCAGATATTTAGATAAAATGTCCGTAGCGAATACAAAGAGAGAGGAGGACATAGGGTCCACTTGACTAAACTCTTTTTTACCCGCAAAGAATCTAATCAATTCTACATTGAGATTAACCAAGAAGGTTGTGGAAGTGATACATTCTGTTACCCGATTGATAAACATTGGAAAAAGAAGCAAAGCTCGCAAAATGTTTATAAGGAAGTTCCATTTTACATTATCATAAGCCTTGAGTGTATCAATCTGAAGGCAACCTATAGAAGTGAGTCCTTCCTTGTTGAAATTAGTAATTAGTTTAGAAGCCAGGGAAATGTTCTCTTATAAAAGGCGACCTTTAATAAATCCAACTTGATTAGTTTGGACCACCCGAGGAAGAAACAATTTAAGCCTAGAGGAGATGATTCGGGAGATTTTGTAAATTGTATTACAACAGGATGTATGTCTAAAATCTGATAACTTTTCTGCCACTAGGTTTTAGGAATAAGAGAGACTGTTGTTGTGTTTTCCTAACGCAGTAGATGACCAGAGATAAAGAAGTTCTAACCGCTGTGGTTAAGTCTACACCTACCAGGTCTCAAGTTGAAGCGAAGAAATCCGGGGTAAATCCGTCTGGGCTTGGAGCTTTGTTTCGAGGGAGACTGAAAATGGCCTCTTTGATATCTAAAACATATGGTAGAGCTTCTAAAGAAGTAGGTAAGACATCATCACACCTAAATGGATACAAATCTTGAATCCTAGCAACAAAGTAATCATAGATGGAAGAGTTTTCAATACCAAGAAGATCTTTGTGAAAGTCTATTGATGTTTCCTTAATTAAGGAGGGGTTTGAGAGTCTTCTTTCATTTAGGTATCTCATAGACGTAATTGAATTACTTCCTATATTAGACTTGATTGCCCGATGGAAATAACCGGAGTTTGAATCACCTTCCTTAAGCCAGTGGATCTGAGACTTATGGCGAAGGAAGGAATCTTCTGTCAAAGCTAGAATTCGACCAGGAATCCCTTGCTATTTTCTCAAACTCAAAATCTAGCTGCAAAGGGGATGAAAGAAGATCTATTTGGATTAGTTGCAAAGCCTGAAAAGCCTCCTTAGAGAGAGTATGCAGATAACTAAACAAAGCTCTATTGAGAGATTTATAGCATAATTGTGCGACTCCTAATTTCTGATACAGAGTGAATATAGGAGATGAGTGTCTTGTAGGAGAATTCCACGCTTCTGAGAAAAGATCACCAAAATCTGGGTGAGATTACCAAAAATTAAAGTAATTAAACCGAGTTTTCCTTCTAGGCTCATATGGAGCTAGGGAGACTAAACATGGAGAGTGATCAGAGCTTCGTGGAACATCGAAAAATGCAATTGATGAAGGGAAGGTATTTATCCATGAGTCATTAGATGAAGCGCGATCCAACTTCCTGGAAACAGGATCATATGGGTTCCGATTGGTCCCGATTAATTGACAACCACGATGAGGAATATCCCCTAGATTGCTTTCGAAGATGAATTCTTGAAAATATGTGATACCATGACTGAGATCAGAGTCTGACTGAGGTGAAAAAGACTCTTCCATTGATAAATTTGATTGAAGTCGCCCATGAGTATGAAAAGAGAGTTCCTTATTACTTGGGAAGAAGATAGTTTGAGGAGGTGTTGCCAAAGAGGACGACGATCTGTCACTGTATTCCTAGCATAAACAAACCCAACTGTGAATGATTAAGATGTGGTTAGGTTGAACACACCATAGAATCAACTGATATGTCTTGAGATAGTTACTACAAAATTAAAGGGTGCCACACCACTACTATTTTACCATTCTCTGTCTGTGGAGAAAGATTGTCTTTAAAATGCCAACATGGGACCATTGCATTAACAGCTCCTAAAATTGTATTCTGCTTCAACTTAGTTTCTAAAAGTGCTCTTAAAAAGGGCTGTTATTTAAAATCCATCTTCTAACAGCCTTCTGTATTGGAGACCTATTGAAGCCTCTTACATTCCAAAATAAGCAATTCATAAATATATATACACCAAAAGGGGAAGGGGAGAAAATCAATCAGGACAAATGATATATATCGAAAGCCTTAGACCTCATTTCCTTTAATTATTCGAACTTTCTTCTGTAATTAATTGAAGATATTTTTCGTTGTAAACGATGTTTATAATAATTTTTTCCACAAGAACAATAATTTTGTGATAAATGAAGAATACTTATATTGTTATACTTCATGATATACTTCATGATAAATTTACTTATTATGGACACTTATACGTCTCTTAGACAATACTTATATTTAATTTTTTCACAAAAAATAATGAAACAGAAGATGAAAAGTTTTGACAATTCATCACTTTCCATTCGAATTCTTTTAACATTTCTTCTAAATATAAATGAAAGTATTTTGCCTCGTTAACCATATTTTCATTGAAGTTGTCTACTAGAAAAATAATTTTTTTGATGAAAAAGTACAATAAGTTATTCATGTATGTTATACAGTTATATATAATATTATGATAGATATTTATGTACAACTTACTTATTATAGAAAAATATTTTTTTGTAGACTATATGTACATTTAAATCATCTACAAAACAATGAGGAAAAAATGGAAGAAGTTATGGAAAATTATCTATTAATTATCTCATAGAAAATTCACTAACAATGAGGTTAAAGACACAATGTTCAGTATTAAAAGCGATAGCACACCAGGTTTTGATGGTATGACGGGTCACTTTTTTCAAACTTATTGGAATGTGACTGGAGAGAGAGTAACTAAGGAAGTCAAAGAGTTCTTTCATCCTGGGTTTTTACAACCGGAATAGAACTACACTCAACTAGTGTTATTACCTAAATTTCCAAACGCTAAGAAAATGATAGACATAAGGCCCATAAGTATTTTTTCGGTATTTTACAAGATAATCTTGAAAATTTTATGTACGCGGCTAAAATTTCACCTACCCTCCATTGTTTCTGATATACAAGGGGCTTTTGTATCAGTGCGCCTTATCTCTGACAACATTTTGTTGGCTCATGAAATGGTTCATACGCTCCGGAAAAATGTTAATATCTCTTAGATTTTCATCGCAATCAAGATAGACATGTCTAAGGCTTTCGATAAGGTGGAATAGAACTTCTTGGAAGATCTATTCACTCAACTCGGTTTCCATTGGAAATGGATTGGATGGATCATATCTTACTCAGTTCTTCTCAATGGCAAGTAACATGTGTACTTCAAGCCTAAGCGTGGGCTCAGGCAAGGTGATCCACTTTCTCCAGTTCTATTCATTATATGTGCTAAAGCTCTGGTTCACATTATAATTAGGTCATAGAAACAAGAGAAGCTCACAAGTATACGTTGAACCAAGAGGTGTCCATCGGTCCAACATCTTTTATTCGCTGATGACATCATGTTCTTTTGTCGTTCAGCATTTCATGAATGCACATAACTGCTGAGATGTTTAAACTTATACAGAGATGCTTCAGGGCATGCAAGATATATATTTTTAGAAATCTTTTTCACCTTTGGGGACAAAGTTGATCCCATTATGTGTCGAACATTGGGTCTCTACATGAAGATTAAAAAACAAGCGGTGGCTTAAAGAGAGAGTTGTTAGCTTTCATCACTGATAGGTTAAATTCAAGACTCTCGGCATGGTATGCTAAAACTCTTTCAATGGGTGGGAAATAAGTCCTTTTAAAATCAGTGGCAATGACTTTACTCGTATGTGCCATGTCTTGCTTCTGTCTCTCCAAAGATCAATGTAAAAAGATCACTAGTGCTATGATGAGTTTTTGGTGGAGTTCAAATGAAGGAAAAAAGAAAATAAATTGGGTATCTTGGTAAAAAATGTGTCAATCTAAATGTAATGGTGGTTTAGGATTTTGAGATATTGGTGAGTTTTACCAGGCATGATTGGCTAAGTAAGCATGAAGAGTCTTGCACGAACCAAATACTTTACTATCATGAGTTTACAAAGCAAAATATTTTCCGAAAAAAGATTTTCTTAAAGGGACAATGGGGCGCAGACCATCTTACGCATGAAGAAGTATAATGTTTGAACGTGAGCTACTAGAAAAAAGATTAATGAAAAGCATTGTAAATGGTGAAGATACGTGTATCTGGGCTGATAAATGGCTTTTTGACGGAGAACCTCGCTCACCTCAAAGCATATTTTCTCCAGAAAAAGCTAATTAAAAATTTTCCTCCCTATTAACTTCAGAAGGGACTTGGAATCGATCACATAATTTCCATCTTTTCTCCCAAGATGACACGAATAAAATATTATATGTATCTCCTAACAATCAGCTTCTCGGTAAGTATATTTGGACATATTCTTCTAACGGTAGATATCAGGTAAAGAGTGAAACTTGGTTGATCTCAAAGTTTAAAGATCACATTTTAATTCCAAACCAACATCAAATGTTACTCGATGATTTGAAATCAAAAGTATGAAAAATTAAGACTGAACCAAAAATTAAAATGTTTATGTGGAGGGCACTTTATGAGGCTCTGGTTGTAGCTGAATGTGTACACCATCATGGTTTACACGCATGATTTTGTTTCAAACTATATGACGGAGGATATGAAATGGTGAATCACGTGTTGTTTGAATGTTTAATTGCAGAAAAATTTGGACCTAGCAAAAATTCCTGGTACTACTCACGGTTTCACTAATTCTCTAATGCATAACATGTAATCTTTTATCCTCTTAATAACTGAGATGAGAATCTACAAGCTATTATGGGCATCAATTCCTTGGATTTTGTGGGAAATCTAGAAAAATAGAAACATGATGGTTATTGAAGGGAAACAAAACGACACGTCAGTGATGGTTTCACTAGCTAAAGAAACAGCAGAACATTGGTATAAGTCTTGCGTCATTTCAAATTCGGATCAAAGAAAGAATTTCTCACGATTAGGAATGAAAGAAACACACTAAACAAAACCATCTTTAAAGGATCTAAAATGTAACATGCACAATTCTTGGGCTAGTGGTGAATTCTTAATTGGTGGAGTCTGGATAATTCTGAACTATATAGGAAACCGTACCTTCCATGTGAAGGACGCTTTACTACCATCCCCCAGTAAGTTTGAGTCATAATTTCAGTGCATTCTTTGGGCCTTCACAAGCTTGTATAATCTTCATTTAAGAGTTATAGATTTTTGGTCAGATTTTTTCAGTGTAGTTGACGCAATTAATCAACCTCATAATTGACCCAGGTACATGAGTCTACTTCAGAATATCACTTCCTTAGCCGCCACATTCCGCTCTTGTTATTTATTCTCTTCATCTACTAAAGCCAATTCGAGAGACATCGCCAAAAATGTTTCCAAACATGGTTTGTTTCAATCTTACCTATCTTTGGGAGGTCCTGTTTGGCTACACTCTCGAATCTTGGAAGAAGCTCAAATGTCCTAGACATGTTTAGTAAGGATGAATCTTCTTGTTTTTTTGCCCTTGTAGTGTATACATTGTCATAAAATTATTTGTACTCTTGTTTCTTGAGAAGAAATACAATTCACCTATTTTCTTTTGAATTTTCCTAATCCTTTTTCTGAACTTAAATGAAAACATACTGCATACGAAAATATTTAGTTCTCAAGTAATATAAATTTTCTATTTTTTAACACATATTAAACCTTCATTAAATGATAAGTATTATGTAAATCCTAGTATCGAATTTGTTGTCTTCCTACTTTAGATTGTTATATATTCTTAAGTATTTCTTAATTTTCTATTTTGTTGCTTGCTTATCGTTTTGAATACTTTAAAATTTGCTTGATTACCTAAATGACATATCTTCATTGGTCTCTAGATTATACTCCCTCTGTTTTTTAATATAGGATGTTTTAGAGTTTTCACACATATTAAGAAAACAATTAATTTGTCACCTTAAATGTAACACTTTTCTCTCAAACCAATTTTCCACAACTTTAAGCCAATAAAAATTCAATAAGTTCATTGTTTTCTACCAACTTTTGTCCATTTAATAAAAAGTTTGCATTGAAAATCTAAAACATCTTCTAATTTGAAACAAGAAAAAAATCTAAAACATCTTCTAATAAAAAACAGAGGGAGTATAAAATAGTCTATTGTATACTAGCGTAACGTCCATTAGATCTCGATCTTTAAATACTACTATCTAACACCATTCTTTTTTTTCTTTTAGAAGACATTGTATTCTTACGTTGTATGATGGGATATTTTAGGTAATTTAGAAGAGCCATTTCAAAAACTGAGAAATAAGAAGTAATGTCAGCTCTTGCAACAACTGACAGGCTGAGAACTCGACATTTCTCGGTGAATCCCATCTGCCATTTATGCTCAACAACCAATGAAACAGTTAACCATATCCTGTTTGAATGCCCTGGTCCGAGGAAGGTCTGGTCTATTGCGAAAATCCCAACCACTAATTCGGGTTTCAGATTTCATTCCCTCTATACTAATTTTTATTACTTGATTTCATTATCAAAGGATCGTTCTTCCTCTGATTTCACCAAACTCCCTTGGCCTTGGATAATATGACATATATGGAAAGGTTGCAATGCCTGGATCTTCAATAAGATCCCATTTAATGCTGAACATATCCTTCTACAAGCACAATCAGAGGTTGTGGCTTGGCAACAAGCCCAATTGATAGAATCGAATTTATGTCTTGATGTTGCAGTTTCCTCTGGTTTGCGATGGGAACCTCCACCATCGGAATACCTCAAATGCAACCTGGTAGTCTCCTGGAAACGAAGTTTGGCTTACTGTGGTTATGCCTGGCTGCTTCGGGATCACAGAGGATCAGTCATATACCATCGTCGTAGTGCCCCTGATACTTCCCCATCTGAATTCGAAGCATCCCTAACCTGTATGGAATGGAAATTAGTTGGTATTTTAGCTACAAGATCGTCGAAGATCTATATTGCGATTAACAATAGAGATTTGGTTCAAGCTCTCTCCTTCCCAGAAAATTGGCCAAAGTACAAGTATTGGCTTGAGGACATCATAAGAAAGCTCCCATCCCTTGAGTTTTACTCGTTAGGGTTTGAGTCACCTATCACGAACTCTATTGCATTCTCTATATCAAAGAGTGTTACCCAGGGGACCGTGTGCAGTTATACATTTCTCAAGGCGGACCTGGCTGGCTCGAGGATCAGATTCTTTCTGAGGCCTCTTAAGTCTTCATAGGGTCGGCTCTGTTTTTCTCTTGTTTCCTCTGTTTTTGTTGTTTTCAGTTGTCTGTTTTTTTTTTTCTTCATTGTAAATACTTTTCTTTCAGCTAATTCAATCAGACCTCAAAAAAAAAAAAAAAAAAAGGAGGTATAATTTATTACTTGATACTTTTAGCAGGAAAGATCTTCAGCATAGTCAAATAAAATATTGGCCTAGAGGTTCTATATTTTATAAGCCTTCTCTTATATTTTATAAGCTCTCAAAACATAAAATTCATATATATATATATATATATATATATATAGATAAGTTTAAAAAAATTATGCCCAAAGTTCGATAAACAAAATATTAATCTTAATTTTTTAATTTTGTTTTAATCACCCAAAATTTTATGGTGTCTTGACTTTCAGTTGCATAAATTAAAAATTTAACACAATAGAGCGTTACAAATTAAGAAATGGTCCACAACGAGAAACAAAAATATAACATCAAAGTTTTAAAAGTGAATATTTATCTAATTTACGTAATATATATCTTCCACATTATTTAAAAGAAGTTCAAACTTTTTTGTCAACATTATAATGCAAATATTAAATACAAGTTTCACCTAGATGAACTGATCTAAAGTGCCATGAGACCTTCACTAGTAAGACTATCGCTAGGCTAAAGAAAATCAACCTTTTGCCAACATTTACAAATTACAACTATAGGGGATTGAACCTAAAATGCATAAAGCCAGCATTAGGAATGATACCACTAGACTAAAAGCATTTGGAATATAAAAATGTTTAAGGTCAGTATATACATATTAATATAGATGAATTCCTTAAAATACTATCGAAAAAGTTTTAACTCCAAAAAATACCACACTCCAAAAGTTCCAAAAATACCACACTCCCAAATGTTTCAAAAATACTATAAACATAAAAAAGTGAATTTTAAAAGTTTAAAGTTTACAAATTTGGATTTGGGTTCACTAAATAGTGTTAAGGGTTTAGTTTTGAAGGGGGTAGGGTTTGGTTTTAGGGTTTTAATGTTTATATTTGAAGTTTTACAGTTATGTCATATTTTGTGGTATTTTTGGAACAAAAACATTTTTGTGGTATTTTTTGAAAAACATGTGGTATTATTGGAACTTTTGGGAGTGTGTCGTATTTTTGAGAATCTCCATATTATATATATATATATAT
>OVBE01013277.1:0-12826 GCA_900406425.1 Iberis pinnata
TTATTCCACATGAGATGTTTCATCAAATCAAAGGTCTGTTCTTTGATCATTGATGGTTGAAGCTGCACTAATGCAGCTAGTGAAGTTATGGTTCAGAAGCTTAAACTGAAAACTACTCCTCATCCACATCCACATAAGCTACAATGGCTTAATGATGGAGGAGCTCTGACCGTAACTCACCAAGTTCTCATCAACTTTTCAATTGGAAAGTATGAAGACGAGGTACTTTGTGACGTCTTACCAATGGGGTCAAGTCATGTACTTATGGGAAGACCATGGCAATCAGATAGAAGAGNTTTCACCAACAAGTACATTTTTGAATTCAAAGGAAGAAAGATTACGCTGGTTCCTTTAGATCCAACCGAGATCTACAAAGATCAAANAGAAAAGGAAAAGATTTCGACCAGCCTCTACCTAAACCACAATGAGTTTTCTAAACTCTATGATTCTAAATTTACTTGCTTTTTATTCGATGATGATATTGAGATCCCTAACCCAACAAAGGAATTACCGAGTGAAAAGAAAAAGTTATTGCAGGAATACAGTGGTGTGTTTCCTAAAGAAATTTCGCAGGATCTCCCACTTACACATGGAATAGAGCACCAGATCAATCTCGTTCCTGGTAAAACTCTACCAAACCGACCAACAGATTGTAAAAATCCAACTGAGGCCAAAAACCTCCAGAAGCATGCTAAGGAGCCGCTTAAAAAAGAACCAACCCGTGAATTAGTGAGAGAAGAAAATCTCGGACCTCAATCTAAATTCAAATGGCCAAACATAAAGAAAGACGTTGAGAAGATTTGCCCAAGCTATTCAACGTGCAAACCAGTTAAGAACAAATCAAGGCCAGACGGGTTATATATTCCTTTCCCTATCCCTTATGAACTTTGGAACAATCTATCAATGGTTTTTGTGATTGGTTTGTCTCAAACCAGAAATGGTCGAGATTCGGTAGTTGTTGTTTTTGATAGGATCAGTGAAGTGGCATACTCCATAGTTAGCCACAAAACCAATAATGCTTAAAACCAACGGCATAATAACAAAAGACGCAAGAAGTGGCTATTTGAAGTTGGCCATTGGGTGTGGCAACTTCTGCGTAAAAAGAGATTTCCAGAAGAGGGAGAATCCAAGCTGAAGCCAAGATTAGCTGGACCTTTCGAAGTCCTTCAGAAGATCCACGACAATACCTACAGACTCAACTTACAAGGGAAGTATCTAACCTTTTGTTCAATCAAAGTTTCTGATTTAATTCCTTTTATTGCAGATTCCTATTTGAGGTCAAATCGTTTTGAAGAAGGGGAGGATGATGTGAGAATGGATGGACCAGAGCTTGAACCAGAGCAGCTTGAACCTAAAGGAGTTATCACGAGATCAAAGGCAAGAGAACTAGATTACCGGGCCCACGTGATGCAACATTCAGATGATGAAGATCAAGCTTGCAACATCTATCAGTTGTCAAGCTTGAAGTTCCAGAAGAACCAGATCTCTGATCAGTAAGCTAGTGGGTAAATGACTGTACTCTTTTTTCCTAGTAGAGATGATTGCTTTTTCCCACCTTGGGTTTTTCGTCAATCACTAAGGTTTTAACGAGGCACTTTTATCCACTTCGTTAAAGCTTAACGAGAGGAATTTGGTATAAGTGTCTATTCTGAAATAGACACTTGGTGGCAAAAATAAGAGAATGTTTTTCATTCTTATTTTCTTAATGGGCCTATTTTCTTTTCTTGAAGAAATGAGAATTGATTTCCATTTTCATTCCTTAATGGAACTATTTTAATTCTTTCTTTTCTTTTCTTTTAGGAATGGGAATATGTTAGGAGAATTCCCAAGGCTCTTGTGCCTATTTAAACCCATCGAACCCTATTGTTTTATTCAGCAAGCTTTAAGTTGAAACCCTTTTATGTTGTTTGAGAAAAACACATCGATTATCTCTTGCTCATAGGATTGAGAATCCAGACAACCTATATCTGTGATAGATTCAGTCTACAACCTCTGGATTGTTTAATCCATAAAAAATCAAGTTATAACATACAAATCTATTCATAAACCACCTCAAACACCTCACAAAACCATCGGCTACATTCTTTACCAAGGTCTCGGCCCTATTCTCTTTATCGCAACCTGTCCGAGACCATCGANGTCGAGCCATCCACAAGGCTGTCCAACCTTGTATCGTACCATTCCAGCCCAAGTATCGAGCCATCAGGCCATCGGGCCTTATCGCGAGCCACCCGAGACACTACCGAGGCCACTCGAGACAATTCCCATCCAGCCCGAGACATTGTCTAGCCAACCGAGACCAATTCCAGCTTGTCCGAGCCTTATTCAAGTCCGAAACCAATCGATATCAAAGCTGTTTTGGCTGTTGTTCGTGAGCCTTTGCCAGAGTTGATCCAGGAGCGTATCACTATGGGACAAAACTTTTACTGAGGGAAAAAGAGTATAAACCTTTTGGCCTTGGGAACGAGTACTCATGTCCTGATGGCTAGCTTTAACACTAACTTTACCTTTATCCCTTTGTAATCATCCAACTTTCAACCTTCTGGTCTTTTCGATGTGGAGAGAAAGTAGCACTTCTACCATATTACTTAAGAACTATCACTTGACTTCTCAAGTTCACAAGCTTCTCTCTGAAGCTCTTTGTGCTTATTCGAAATAACACAGTTGTGTTGATGATACTTTGAGAAAGTAAGTTAGGCAGCTCTTTTGCACCAAGTACTCAAGTGTACTCGTTTGGATCTTCTAGTCTTTACTAGGTTGGTGAGCTCAAGCTTCCCGTGGATGAACTTGCATACACTTATACTTGCGGCTCCGGTGAAGATATCGGCCAACTGATCGAAGCTCTTTGTGTAGAAAGTTAAGATTACTTTCTTTTCTACCATTTCTCTGACCTTGTGGCAATCTAACTCCACATGTTTNGGTTCTTTTGCGAAACACTTAATTGGAGCTGCTTGATTGTCGCAATGCGTGGTGATAGGATTCTTCTGGTCAAAACCTAAGTCCTTGAGAAGATCTTTAAGCCACATCAACTCGGTTGTAAGCTTTCTCGTGGCTCTATATTCAGCTTCAACCGTTGAATGCGCCACAGTCTTTTGCTTCTTTGACTTCCAAGTGACTAAGTTTCCTCCTACAAAGGTACAATAAATACCATGTAGTCGATTTCCTATCATTCTTGTCTCATGCCCAACTTGCGTCACAATAGCCCATGATTTCTGTGTTTTTGTTACAGCCCATCAATATGCCTTGTCCAGGAGCACCTTTGAGATACTTGAGAATTCTCTCAACCATGTTCCATGATTCTTTGGAACTTGCATATGTTGACTTACCTGATTCACAGCAAAAAAATATCAGGTTGTGTAATTGTTAAGTAGATTAGCTTACAAACAAGTCTTCAATAGAGTGTTGGGTTTTCGTATGGTGATCTTTGTTCTCCCCCTTTCGGATTGCTTTGTATCCTTCTTCAAGTGGAGTTTTTGCAGGTTTGGAACCTAACTTATCTGTCAAAGACAAAAAATACAACGTGTACTACCTTTGAGATAGAAGCAAGCCTTCCTCTTTATAACATTCGACCCTGGTTTGACCATGCCACGTGTCAAACCGACCTAGACCGAGAATGTTAGTGGATTCCCGATTCTCTAGCCTCTGGAGACTGAACCGGGATCCTAGCCATGGTACAAAACAAAATCGGCTTTTGAAATTCCCACCAACAAATAAACCATAACCGTTATTTTCCTTAATTAACCTGATAAGAGAGGGAAGAGAGAAACAAGAAGAAAGGGGGATGAGTAATTAAGATTACTCAAGAGAACGCATTTATGATGATAGTAACGAGATAAGACTACTCCTAAGGGTAACCACATATTCAAAAGAGAATCATCAATCACATGAGCACCAAAAGCTCTTCACATAAGGTTCCTAAGCAGCATAAGCGGCCATCCCGCCTCTGGGTAGCCGTCTGATGTGTACGCCACCCGCTACTTCGACGATTCTGAACAGATTCTGCCTGTTAGCGTACCGGACAAGGTCCTTACCAGCATCCCCTCACATCATGGAACCTCCGAGCAGGCCGGTCAACCCATCGTTTCCAGTTCGGCAGATCCCCACACAACACTAGAAGGTTACTAGTGCCACGGTCACAATGGTCCATTTCCTAGGAAGACACCATCCTACTCTGATACCGGGTTTCTCCTATGACAAGGCTCCATCCCGGGTGCAGTGCCCAATACAATCCCTGTCATAGTCGGCTACCGGAACCATAGTTTTGACCTCTAGACTTCAAATAGGACAACAACTCATTTATTAGCAAATAGAATCATTTATGTGTAATTCTCATTCAATGCCATTTATCTCTAATTTGTTTATTAGACACTAGGTTATCCATTCATAAAACATGACTTCACATCAACCTAGGATCTAACCATCAATCATGCCTTTTCACATAAATAATAAACATAGAGATTAAGATGTCCATATTCTAGTTATCATATTCTAGCAGTTCTAGTGATCAAGTGATAATAAGCTAATATAAGGTATCCTAGTGCTTTATCTAGATCCTATGTAATAACCGATAGAAGCAAATCATCTAGCTAGTATAACCGGGAATACGCCCTCACATTGGCCTAGAAGGAGGATGAGGCGACAAAGCTCTAAAGCAATTATCAGTGGAGGGTGATGGGCTACATGCGAACCGGCACAAGAAATCGTTCCCGGTGGATGCTAGACGAGAACGTGGAGACTGGAGAAAAGGTCTTTAAAGGTAATCATGAGACGACGAGAGAGCAGTGATCGGCATGTGGGTCTCTGGGGATGGCGGATATCTCGACCCAGTACCAGGCAGTATCTTTAGCAGCAGCACGCGTTCTTTGAGGAGCTGCTCCGCGACCACGTCCGGTGCGAGAGCTGAGTGGTCGACCTCTGGGTCTCCTTGCTGGTGGCGTCTCGGCAGTTGCTAGAAGGTTCGGCGAAAATATCAAAAATAGGAATGGAGAAGCTAATAATCCGATCTAAAGGTGCATTGTTAGAAGAATAACAGGAGTAACGGTTCTTGGAATTAAATAAGAAAAGATATGGGTTCCTTTTGATAAAACAGGTGGTCTGGGCTTTTAAGAAAATAAGATTTAAAAAGACTTTGGTTTTAAACGAGAAGAAAGAACTTTGGGGGTCTTTAGAATAATTGAAACAAGACATGGATTTAAAAAGAAAAGGGAGATCACGTGGGTTCAAAAAAAGAAATGAAAATAAAAGAATTGAAATCCCTTTTTGTTTAAACCATCGCACGAATTAAAAAGGAGGAGAGAAGACTTTTGGGATTTTCTTAAACATTAAGAGACGCGTATGGCACTCTAGCCGGCGACTGGGAGTTCCGATGATGGAAAGGGATGCGGCGTTGGAACGGGGGCATCAAGACAAAGCCAGTGGTGGTGGTCCGACAGCAATGGCGGTCTCTGGCAAAACGACGCAGCGGAGCAAAAGCCAAAGAAAGCTTCAGCGGCCGCTCGGAGCTGCGGTTCTCGCTGGTTCCAGGTTCATCGGACTTAACATCGGGTTCTGAGTCGGCTGGAGGAGCATCGCGACTTTCGACAAGAATTCCGGCGAGGACGAGCGGCGGCTGACGGCGTTTCTGGCGGTGGGTGTCATTTTCCAGGTGACAATAAGGAGAGAAAGAAAAGGAGAAGAAGAAGGCAGAAGCTTTGAGGTGATGAAGCTTTGAGGTGATGAGAATAGGAAGAGAGTTTCATCTCTCTTAAATAGGGATTGAAGGTGGAGGAGAGAGGAAACATGAAAGATTTGGAAGCTTCCTTATTTGCAAAAATGGAAAATTGGAGGAGAAGACTTACCTTGATTGGAGAATGGAGAGGATTGAGGAGTAAGACATTCTTTTTCTCTCTCAATCGATCAATTGGAGCAATAAGGGGGAAATGGAAGTTAGAAGATTATAGGGATTTTCTAATTAGAATCAAAATTAAAACTAACCCAAAATCTCTAGGTTGGGATGTTACACTTTTTCTACATACTTCTATCCCAAGGAAATACTTTAGTTCACTCAAATCTTAAATGTCAAAACGGATTTAAGATAGAGTTTAGTGTCTTGGAAACCTACATTGTCACTTCATGTAATGATGATATCATCAACATATACAAGAATAACTACTAAACCTTTTCGACTCTTTGAAGTGAACAATGACTGATCAGTTTTATGTCTCTTGAACCTTTTTTCCTTTTAGGTTGTGATGATTTTTTGATACCAAGCTCTTGGAGATGGTTTCAGGCCAAAGACAGTCTTCTTTAGCTTTAGAACCTTAACCGGTGAACACAAGGTTGAACAATCTGGAGGTGGAGTCATATATACTTCTTCTTCTAGTTCTCCTTGAAGAAATGCATTTTTTACATCCATCTGCCATAAGTGCCACTCGAGATTAGTAACGAGTGAAAATACAACCCATACAGTATGGAGCTTATCTACCGGTGCAAACGTATCAAGATAATTTTTCCCATATGTCTGAGTAAAGCCTCTTGCCACAAGTCTTTCTTTATACCTTTTTAAGTCTCTGTTACTCTTGTACTTGATCATGAAAACATACCTTGAGCTAACCGTCTTCTTTCCTTTAGGCAAGTCGACTTCATCCCAAGTTTCATTAACCACCATTTCTTTGTGTTCCTCTCCAACAGCTTCTCTTTTTTCTTTGATTTCCACAATTTCTTTATAAGTCTCTTAAATAAAGTTTGCATCGAATTTTCACAAGAAGATGTTCTTCAGGGAATTATGCAAGAGAACATACTGCTTGAATCCGATGAGCAACTGAGTTGTTGTTGTAGTAGACTTTGCCGTCTTTCCATTAGGTATAGAACTTCTTCTTAATTGAACCTGTTCTGGTTCGAGTTTCGTTCTCGGATTCAGATTCATCTCCATCTTGAGCATGAACAGTCGGATGCTTTTCGTTTTCATCGTGAGACGAGAGAGAATTTGTTTCATCAGTACTTGTCTCCCACTCATGATCAAGATGGGGATGATTTTCAGCTTCTGGTATAGTCTGGACATGAGCTTCTTCAGCGTCACTATCTTCATGTAGATCAATACCATGGTTTTTTATCAAGTTCTTGATGTTTGTAACTCTATCTGAGACCGATTCGGATAGGTCTTTCAAACTTCCCCAATCTTTGTCTTCATATTACCATGTACCTTTAATGAACTTTACATTTCTAGAGATCATGACTCATCGAGTTTCTGGAACATAACACTTATACCCTTTCGGAGTGCTTGAGTAGCCGATGAACATGGCTTTGACACCCTTATCTGGAATCATGACATAATACACACAACCAAACACACATAAGAGATTAAGATATGGTTTGCTTTTATTGAGAACCTGATAAGGGGATAGATCATCAAGGATTTTTGTTGGTATCTTGTTGATGAGATGACACGCCATGATCGAACCATTCGAACATAAACGTTTTGGAACATTGTTGTGAAACATCATGGCCCTAGTGATCTCCATTAGATGTCTACTTTTCCTTTCGGATACACCGTTCTGTTGAGGTGTATATGATCATCTAGTTTGATGTATTATTCCATGATTTTCGAGATGGTCTTTGAATGCAATACTCGTGTACTCTCCTCCATTATCTGACCTGAAAACCTTAATCATTGCATTGTATTGGTGATAACAAGGTTTTTTCAGGCCTTGTCAGTGTGAGATCAATTCCCTATCTACACAATCATGTCATTGTAGCATAGATAAGGTTGTCCATCCAAATGGATGTGATGCTAACAATCTGGATGTGATGGAACTATTAATTCAAGCTAAATATAAAAATGGGGGTTTTACTAACAGTTCCTAAGTAAACAAAGCATGCAGAAAACTAAAACAAGGAAAAGGAAACAAGTACTAACATGCATTGGCAAATACTAAGCATAAACATCAGGAAAATAAAATGGGTGAAGATGCAATCAAGTGGAAGCAGTTTCTGAGGGAAAATGTAATTGACTAGAGATCCTTCCTGAACTACCTAGGCGCCTAACATACCTCAAACAATGAGCTAACCCCTAGACAGCAAATTCATATACAACCAAGTCCAATGTCTTGGTAAATGGTTTCAAGCAAAGTAATCACCAGACCTAACTCTCATGAACGGTACACTACTAAGGAGGCATGGAGAACCAATCTACTAAAGTCAAAAAGCATCCTAAACATCTAATCTCTTAGGCTAGGATGTGAAAGTCTCTGAAATCACCATGTTCATGCATTTCATTGAACACCTTCTGAGTGCTGAAATGCCTAAAATCATATTTCAATTGATCAGAAAAAAATCAGCATGAGGAGCAATGAAACAGAAGGGATCTAGATGCAAATCAACTTAGGTACTTAGGAAGAACATGATATCAACACTAGTCTACCACATCCTCAGGAACCTAAGGTAACTACTCACTACGCATGTTTGGTAAGAAATCAGTAAAACATGAAAGCATAGCTACTAAGGAAAACATGAAGATCAAAAGTCAAAGATGATGAACACCAAGAACATTAACCCAGAAAAACAGAGTATCAATGAAACAGTAACGAAAACAGAGAAAGTGATCAAGCTAAACACGATATTAAAAGCATCAAAACATAAATCAACATGGACCAAATAGTTCATAGCCCTAATCTAAGCATGAAAATGAAGAAAACAGAAGATTAACATAAACTTAAGCAAAATATGGGTTTAGAACACGAAGAACATCAAGAACAAAAGAGAGAAAATAAAACCTAATAAAAAGCTAAATATGGAAAAAAGAAAAAGTCTTCGCCAAATGGAGGCGTTTAGGGCTTTTTATAGTGTTCAGAGATAAACCCTAAAACGCATAAAAGACCAAAGACAATCATTAAACTGGGTTTTGGGTATGGTCCATCCTGATTCAAAGTTAGTCGGGTCGGATTTCTTGGGCTCAAGCTAGAGCTGGGCTCGATCAAGGTGGCCAAGGTGGTGATCAAGGCCACACGGGTGAGTGATCGAGGTGAGCTGTTGGGTTTGGCCGAGGTAAAGCCGAGATGATCGAGGTGAAATGTGCGCATGTAATCAAGCCGGCTTTAGCTTGGCTCGATCATGCGGTCTAGGTGGAGTCGGGACAAGGCCGAGAGTGATCGAGGTGGAGCCAGGACAAGGCCAAAAGTGATCGAGGTGTTTGCTTGGCTCGATCATGGAATCCATCCAGAGGATGCTTGTGATGGAGCCGCATTGACTTGGCTTGATTGCGGGATCGAGGTGGAGGCCGAGATGCGATCGAGCCAGCTTTGTCTTGGCTTGATGGTGGTCTCAATGGTTTGGTCGAATCCTGACTTGAACTACACTTGAGTTGGTTCTATTCCACGCATTTTCCTTTCCTTCTCCAAATTTGCAACAACATTCTAAAAGCTCCTGAAAGTCGTGAAAAATCTCCAAAATGCATGTGTATGCAAGTGCTAATGCAAAACTTCCTAAAAATTGCAAACTTGCTAATAACATCTATAGATCCAACGTATGTACAACTAAAAGACTCTAAAATGACGATAATTGACTTCTAAAATGTAGAGACATCAACTTCTCCAGACTAAATCATTGCTTGCCCTCAAGAAAATAATTCAGAAGTCTGGACGAGAGGTTTGAAAGTGGGAACTCAGAACCAAAATATGTTGCTAACACAGGTAATATAAATGTCCAGGTTACTAGTTATAGAATGCAATCCTAAACTCATCCTACTTAAAAACCTTAGCCATACTCATCACAACTCATTACAAACCAGTTCCAACTTCCACAATGCATTCAAATTCATTTACCCCTATAACATTCATTAAGCAGAAACCATGGATCAAGTTATGTGCGTTCAATGAACTCATTTTGTCGAGGGACATGTTAAGGAGAAAAGATGACCCCTTCATGCAATGGTTAACAATTCATAATAGGGTTCTCTCAAAAGGGAATGAGCTTTGGCAGAAGGCTAAAGGTAAGAACACTTCGACGCATACAGAAACAGAACCTCATCTACCCAATGCTAATAAAACCTAAGTTTTCCTAATTCTACCCAGTAATAGATCCTAAGTCTACCCTTTTAAAATTTGAAGTGATCTTACTTATTCATGTTTTCCCTTTTTCATATTTTCCTTAGCTACTCTTAGGAGAGTGTTCTTATTATTTGACTGCTAGCGGATTTAGGAACTTCCTTACTTCGATGCTTATGGCTTTTGAACTTTTACATTTGCACTAACTTCTTGGGTTTTACCCTTTTCAATTCATTGTTAAATCTTTTTCTTATTATGCACTAATCATACTTTTTTCATATCATTGTTCCCCCTAACCCTTTACTAGCACATTCTGTTTATTTTCCATTACTATACCCTTTCGTTTACCAGCTACCCATATCCTTTCATTCATTTCCAAACCAACCCAACACCCAAAATAGAATCCCACATAGTCCTATCTAGTCCAAAAAGCGTGGACTAGAACTACATGAGATTTCATTCCTCTCAGTTCGAACCTAACACTTTCTATGAAGCTCATTCCATAAAAGACCTGACACTCATTAGTAAATTCTTGGCTTCAGGTTCAAGGGTGGGATTCTACTTGGATTAACAAGAGTGGCAAAATGGTAGAAGATAACCCAAGTATGTATATACTATCCATGAGTTCAAATTCAGCACACAAGCATGATAATTATACGTTCAAATTTAAGTTCTAATATATAGGGGTAAACTTCAAATCACAACATACTTCAGAAGACAAATGATCATGCAAGTTCACATTCCAAGCATGGTGCAGTTTTACTTCAGACTAAATAAGATGGATTAGACAACTACTAACCAGGGCACTTATACTTTCTGAGAAAACAACATACTTACAAAGTTACTATCATCCNGATTAGACAACTACTAACCAGGGCACTTATACTTTATGAGAAAACAACATACTTACAAAGTTACTATCATCCTAGTTCCCTATGCAGATGCAAATGACAAACCTATAAATCTAACATCCTAAATGCAACTGCATGAACACTCTGTTTTTGAAAGACAATTTTTGAAATTTTTTTAAATTTTTATGGTTTTTCTATGCTTTAAATGATATCTATGCATTATTGGAGATCAGGAAACAAACATAAAACTTCATTAGATAGAAGGCCCCTAAATCCTCCCCCAAACTCGAATTACACAGTCTCTTGTGTAATTCAAGTTCTTAGAACTTAGGGGTTAAACAGGAAATGAAAGCATGAACACATAAAAGCATAAAGTAAAGACAATATGAAATGCAATGGATGATACAATGGTTGGTTGGAGATGGACCTCAGTTATCCTGAGTTTGGGAATTGGACGAATCCTCATCTAGGGAGAGGTTTGAAAGGTTGTCAAAAAAAAGATTCCAAGTTTGTCATTGCAGAAATGATTTCCCTTGTGTTGGAGGTGTCGTGGTTAAAAGGAAAATTATCATGCCTTTTGAAAGTGGTACGCCTGCTGTTTGGGAGTAGGAAGATTGCCTTCATATTGTTCGATGCCCTAGACAAATAGCAGAATTGAGCGTCCACATTCCCCACTTTAAACTGAATATCCCTAAGGTAATTGATATCCATCAGCCTCGGTGTAATAACCATCATCTAGACCTACAAAATATCCAAGATAAATTAGAGAAAATGGCCAAAGTCTAATGGAATGGACCATGGCCGAGAAAGACGTATAAAGCCAAAAATAAGTCAAGATGACCCAAGCTAGATTAAAATGGACAAAGGAAGGATCCTTTGATTGATTCTTTATTTAAAAATCTTATTATCAAAAGGATAAATAAGATTGGCCAAGCCAATGGAAAAGTTTGGCCGAAAAAGTTGAAATTGTCGAATACTACATTTTCAGTAAAATAAGGGATCTAGGCCATTTATGGGAGAAGTTCTAGTAGAGTGATTAAGTGAGGGGATAAATTTAGAATTATTGACTATACTAGAATTTAAAAAATACTTAGAAGAAAAATCGACCAATGGGAAGCCAGCACCACCTACTTGCACAAAGATCGTCCGGAATGGCTTGGTTCGGTAACTTGAATATTTCCGTAAAACTAAGAATGAGTGAGCGACCAACTTAAGTCTTTTATATGAATTAAAAATGGTTATACAGGATCTTAAATAATTGGGGAATCAAAGCCTTACATCGAAGCATCAACCAATCAAATTTCTACACTTAGCTAGTTTTGAATCTATGGACATGATTGGAACAAATGGTGAGTTTTGAAGCTACCCAAAATTTCATGGCAGCTCAAACTGATTAATAGTGATTCAAGGATGTGGTGGCAATCCTACATCAGCTCCCCAACCTTCCCTTACTCCTCATGCTTCTTAGGTGCTTCTAGAATGCCTTAGGTGTCACTTGTCTAAGGTGCTGTTTTGGAGAGTGCTTGCTGTCCAGACCAAGTGGTGACCTCCTGGGTGTTTTGCTGGCATAAATTACACCTCATTATGGAGGTGTAATCACCACAGGTCACTACCAATCAGACTATCCACCTCATGTACACATGTTGGCTCTTTAAGCCATCTTTGTGTCCACTTAGCCAAGTGTCAAGCAAAGGGAGAGTCTTGGTGTCTTATCACTAAGATTCTTATTACACACCTCCTGCTTGTCTAAATCCATATAAGGTAGAGGTCGAATCCATTTCCAAACCACACCAAAAATTCACTTGAAAACCTTAGTAAAGAGAGAAAGCGTTCTTAAACTTTAGGAGCAACCTTTCCAGAGCTAAGTCCAGCCGAGTCACTCTAAGTTTGGCTATGTGATGTTGTAACACCCCCGTTCCGGTCAACCCCTTTGACCAAAAACAAGGTTGTTACGCC
>OVBE01013278.1:0-12825 GCA_900406425.1 Iberis pinnata
CATTCTTCTCTTTAGTCCTTCTCTTGTTCTATGAGTTAAACACTCAAATTCTAACACTTAGAGAAAGCCTCATCCTTAATCCTGAGAAAGTAAACCCAGACTTTCCTAGAGAAATATTCAATGAAACTAATGAAATACTTATAGTCATATAGGCTTGATGGAGTTGAAGGTGAACCCCACAGGTCTGAATGTATGTAATCTAATACTTCTTTAGATGAATGTTGTCCTTTTGAGAAACTTCCTTTATGGGACTTACCCAAGACATAATTTTCACAGAAGTCTAAGCTCTTAACCTCTTTCTCATTTAGAAAACCTCTCTTGACTAATGATATCACTCGGTTTTAACGCTTTTTCGTGGGTATTTATACTTAATATTTAGCGTTATCTGAGTGTTTTTCTTGTGTTTTTAGCATGTTTTCAGGATTTTTGGTGTTTGGGACGTTCTAGAGCAAAAATGACGATTTTTGAGGAGAATTCAAGTGCAAATGGACCAAATCGACATGGAAGGATCGATTTGGAGTGAAGAATGATCGTTCCAAGCCTGGGACAAGATGAGATCAATCGATCCAAGCAGGGATCGATCGATACAAAGCACTGGAAAAGTTACGGAGAATCGGATTGATCGATCCAGGTTGGATCGATCAATCCCTTTACACGAGCTGGAGAGAAATCAAGCAAAAAGACACATTTGTCCTCAAAATCTATCATTATTTTTTATTTATTTGGGTTTTATTTTCATACTATAAAATCCTTTTGGCTTATATTTTTATTTTTATGAAGTCTTTTTTCGGTCAATTGATTGGAGAGTTTTTTAGAGAGAAGAGATCTACATATGTATTCAAGAGGATTCCTGAACTCTGATTTCTTTGTATACAATTTGGCTTTTGAATTCTGCAATGTTTACTCAATCTATGATTTATGTTCTTGCGATCGAGTCTGAGTAGTCACTTTGTTAGGTTTTAGGGTTTTCCTAGGGGAAACAAGGTTAATCGTTAGGGTTTAATAGAATGGATTGAAATTTGTTAGGTTCTCAGTCTAGATTTGTTCTTAGTGCTTGAATTAGATTAGATAACTAGTTCATTGACTATATAATTATAAACTCAAAGGGATTTAATTTAGAAGCTTGACATAATCTAGATGAATAAGTGCCTTTGCTTGCGGGAGTATTGTCTTAGGGGCTTATGAATATATCAAACCTTATTTGCAATGCACGATCGAATTATCTAAATACGGCGAGATTTTATCTTTAGTAATTTGAGCATAGGGATCTAATACTTCCGGAAGAGATTATTCTATTGTTGTCTTTTGAGTTGTGAACTATTTTCAGTTTTCAATGATGCATGTTAACCTTAACCTTTAACCTGAATAACTGTGGAATTCTCTATTGCCTAGTGTTTTTGTTAATTGCTTTAAAACCCTTTTTACTTTATCGTTATCGTCATTCCTTGATTACAATAATTACTTTATTATGTTCTTAGCTTAATTCGATTTAAAGCTGAGAGTCGTGCTTTCTTGGTCTCTGTGGATTTGTTCCCTCATATACTATTGTGTTTGTTGTGCACTTGCAGTGAATATATTTGGGTTAAAACCCGAGTGTATCAAGTTTTTGGCGCCATTTCCTGGGACCAATAGTGCCTCTTAAGTTTTCTTTATAGTTTAGACTATGAATCTTTCTTTTTACAGTATTCATCGTGTTTCTTTATTCTTTATTTAATTTTTACAGGTGGATGATCTGAAGATCTAACAAATCAAACGAATTACTCAGCCCCAGTAACAAGGACCTCTTGGATTTAGAACGATCGATCCGAAAGGCGGTAAGGAACGCTCAATCAGCCAACACGATGGGTGATAATTTTATTCCTAATCCATTCTTTCTTGAAGATTCGAACGACCCCATCTAGGTCATCGAATTTCGGTTGAAGAAACATGGTTAAACAACAACCCACCTCCCCCTCCTGAGATAAACAATGAAATTTTCAATCCGATAGGAGGAGGAGCATAAGGAAATTAAGTGCCAGAGGGAGTTCAAAGAGGTGGTAATGGTAATCAGATGGAGCTTGATGTCATTTATTGAATGACCCACTACAACAGGTTTTCAATCACCCACCTCAACGAGACAGGGTTCTAGTTGGAGACTTTAACAACCCTGAAGCTTTCCTTGCTAATAGGAATGCTCTTCATCCTCGTCAACCTCAGAGATATGATTATAATTTCCCGTTCCAGCTCATTCAGCTCATACGCCAGAGTCAATTTCATGGTCTTCCTACTGATCACCCCATGGATCACATAGATAGTTTTGAAGACATATGCAGCACTGTTCAGCTCGATGGAGTCTCTAGGGACTTTATGCATTGCAAGCTCTTTAATCACTCACTAGCGGACAGAGCTCTAAGGTGGTTAAAATCTCTACCACCCAACTCCATAGAAACATGGGATGATTGTAAATCCAACTTCTTGAGTCTATTCTACACTACTACTAGGACCAATAATCTGAGAAACCATATTTCTCAGTTTCAGCAAGGTCCTGCAGAATCTTTCTATGAAGCATGGGATAGATTTAAGGAGTATCTCTGGGATTGTCCTCACCATGGATTTTCTGAGCTGAACCTTCTAAACACCTTTTACAAAGGTATTGAGCAGCAATATCAGCTTTCTCTAGATATAGCTAGTAATGGAGATTTTATGACCAAGCCAGTGTATGAAGCATATCAGCTTATATGAAATTTAGCTGCGAGTAGCAGCAACCATTGTCCGAATTCATATAGGAAAAGAGGACCATCTGACTCAGAAACCTCAGAACTGGCTGAAGTGAAAATGCTTCTTACTCAACTTCTCAATACTCAGAATCGGAAATAATTGAGTTTGTCTGAAGATGTAGAGAAGACTAAAGTAGAATGTTTTTCTCTTCAAGCACTTCAAGTTTTTGAAGAAGAAGTGAGCTACATCAACAGCCCAGGTCAAAGAGTGTTTAACCAAAGATACAATCAAGGTTTCATCACAGGTTTTGTCCAAAAGACTTTTGTGCAAAACACTGGAGGAACTGGTTTTCAAGGAAATCGGATATGAGCTTTGTTCCAAACAACAATTCAGGCGGCTTTCAACAGCAATCTCAGCATGTTTATACACAAGTACCTCCACCTCAAGCTCAGCAAGAGGAAAAGATGGAAGCTATGCTCAAAAAGATACTAGAAGGCCAGCAACAAACAGAAAAGAACCAAAATGGTAAAATGGGTAGCATATACAGTGATTTGAATCAAAAATTTGAAAGCTTGTCTACTCATATCAAAAATTTGGATACTCAAGTGGTTCAAAACGCTGAAGTTGTTAAGAGACCAACAAGTTTTCTTTTTGTGATGTCTAGTTCAAGTTCTAAGGAGGAGTTTGTGAGTGTTGTTACATTAAGAACTGGGAAGTCTCTGGTTGGGAGTAATGGAAGA
Organism: Iberis pinnata; assembly: GCA_900406425.1. Classification (NCBI taxonomy): domain Eukaryota; kingdom Viridiplantae; phylum Streptophyta; class Magnoliopsida; order Brassicales; family Brassicaceae; genus Iberis; species Iberis pinnata. The sequence goes on from OVBE01013278.1 coordinate 3,438, forward strand.
GAAAAAGCAGATGAAATTCTGGTAAGAAACTGAAAAACCTGCAGAAAAGACGAGTTTGGAAAAGTCTGGAAAAGATGCAAAGGCTAAGATCGATCCAAAAAATCAGAAAAACCCAGATTCACTAGATCGATCGATCCTATTAAAATAGGGAGTTATGAAAGAAATGATCGATCGATCCATCGGTCAAAGATTAGAAAACGAAAGAGATCGATCAATCCAAGCATGGATCGATCGATCCAACTCCCCAGATTACTGAAACTCCAGTTCGAGTTTACAAACCTACGGTTTCGTACCCAGTTCAACCAAAGAATTCTACGAGAGATCTAGATGATTTAAAGTGCAAGGAAATGATTGAGGAATTGACTGTTCGATTGCCATTCTCTGATGCTTGTCAAATGATTCCTTCTTTAAGGAAATATGTCAAGAGCATGCTCACAAGCAAGATCAGTTTAGAAGAGGGGGCAATGATAATCATCGAAGAATGTAGCTCGATACTACAGAACTGTATGCCTAAGAAAATTGGAGATCCAGGAAGCTTTGTTCTATTAGTAGAGATTGGTGACATTACGTTTTCTAGATCTCTCTATGATTTGGGATCCAATGTGAATCTTATGCCTCTTTATGTGGCTAAGAGGTTGGGTATGACGGACATAAAAGGTACCAAGATCTCACTCATCCTTGCTGATTGTTCCGTGAAGTATCCCATCGGAGTTCTTGAGAACCTTCCTGTGAAGATTGGGAAGGCTTTTGTACCAACCGACTTTGTGATTCTGGATCTTGGAGAAGAACCAAAAGATCCTCTCATAATGGGAAGACCCTTTTTAGCAACAGCTGGTTCTATTATTGATGTGAAGAATGGAAAAATTGATCTTCATCTCGGTGATATGGTCATGAAGTTCCATCTACAAGAAATTTTGAAGAAACCAGCCCTAAACGCCAAATATTTTTAGGTGGACACCATCACAGAGGCTATTGAGGGAGTTTCTGATGACTTTTTGTTTGATGATCCTTTAGAGATTGCGTTGACTAACGCTATTGATGAGTCTTTTTCCCTTAGAGATGATGTTTCAGGTTATACCAGGATGTTAGACTCTTACAGGAGTATTGAAAAGATGACCAACCAAGTGGAATTGTTGGAGACAGTTGCCAAGTCTCCACCTAAACTGTACCATGCGTCCCTTACTGATGAATGGAGCGAGATGAAAGCTCCAAAACTGGAACTTAAACCTCTTCTAGCCGGGCTAAGGTACGCATTTCTAGGTCATAATTCTGTAATAGTGAATGGTGATTTGAATAACGTAGAGACCGCCTTACTTCTTTCTAAGCTAAGAAAGTATCATAGAGCTCTAGGTTATACCTTAGATGATATCACAGGAATTTCACCAGATTTATGCATGCATAGGATACATTTAGAAGATGAATCTAAGACTTATGTAGAACATCAGAGAAGGCTAAATCCTAACTTGAAAGATGATGTTAAGAAAGAGATAATAAAACTTCTAGATGCATGTATTATTTATGCTATATCAGATAGTAGTTGGGTTGGTCATGTTCATGTGGTTCCTAAGAAAGGGGTGATAATAGTGGTTAAGAACGAGAACGATGAGTTGATTCCAACTAGAACTATTACAGGTCATAGGATGTGTATTGACTATCGGAAATTGAATGCTGCAACCTGCAAAGATCATTTTCCTATACCTTTTATTGACCAGATGTTAGAGAGATTGGCTAATCACCCTTATTACTGTTTTTTAGACGGTTATTCAGGTTTTTTCATATTCCAATTCATCCAGATGATAAGGAGAAGACGACATTCACTTGTCCTTTTGGTACTTACGCTTATTGCAGGATGCCTTTTGGATTGTGTAATGCTCTAGCAACCTTATAGTGATGCATGATGTCTATCTTTACTGACCTTATTGAAGATATCATGAAAGTTTTCATGGATGATTTTTCTGTCTATGGTTCTTCTTTCGATGTCTATCTTGCTAACTTGTGCAGGGTTCTTCAGAGATGTGACGAGAAACATTTAGTGCTGAACTGGGAGAAGTGTCATTTCATGGTGACATATTGGATTGTGTTGGGACACAATATTTCTGAGAAAGGGATTGAAGTGGATAAGGCTAAGATTGAAGTGATGACTAACTTCTAGGCACCTAAATGCGCCAAGGATATTCGCAGCTTCTTAGGTCATGCAGGATTCTATAGAAGATTCATTCAAGACTTCTTGAAGATTGCTAAACCCCTTACGAAGCTCTTGTGAAAGGATGTCAAGTTTGAATGGGATGATGATTGCCAATCTGCCTTTTTAGCGATCAAAGGAGCTTTGGTAAGTGCTCCAATTGTGCAACCACCGGACTGGGATTTTCCCTTTTGAAGTGATGTGTGATGCAAGTGATTTCGCTGTGGGAGATGTTCTCGGACAACAGAAAGATAAGAAGCTTCATGTCATTTACTATGACTCTAGGACTCTTGATATAGCTCAACGCAACAACTGAGAAAGAGCTTCTAGCGATTGTCTTTGCTTTTGAGAAGTTCGGATCCTTTCTAGTGGGATCCAAAGTAGTAGTCCACACCGATCATGCGGCATTGCGGTATCTCCTTCTAAGAAGGATGCTAAACCCAGATTATTACGTTGGATTTTACTTTTGCAGGAATTCGACTTGGAGATTAAGGACAAGCAATGCATTGAAAATGGAGTTGCATATCATCTTTCCCAACTTCAAGTTGAAGAAGACGTTCCTATAGATGATTCTTTTCTAGAGGAATGAATTTGTGCAATAAACACCATTGAGGATGAGAATTCTCTATCCCTAGACTCCATAAGACTGATTCGATTACTCCATGGTTTCGAGATTTTGCTAATTACTTAGCTGCTGATGTTGTACCACAATTATTTCAGGTTACCAAAAAAAGAAGTTCTTAAGGGATTTCTGAAATTACTATTGGGATGAACCATATCTCTAAAATCTTTTTAAAGATGATATGTTCCGAAGATGTCTGCCTGAAGAAGAGATTCATAATGTTCTGTAACATTGTCATGGTTCAAATTATACTAGTCACTTTGCTACACTCAAGACGGTTTCTAAGGTACTCCAAGCAGGTTTCTGGTGGCCCACTATGTTTAGGGATGCTCATGCGTGGAGAGCATTCGTTTTCTTCCGAGAGCTGATCGCTTGGAGGACGGAGCTGCACCCGTACCAGACGCGCCACAACTTTCCTGAGAGCAGGTTCATAGTAAACGGTCTACTTAGAGACAGTTGTAGGATCCTAATCCAGAGGACGACTCACCTATCCTACCTGAGGACTACAACGAGTTCGATTTTCCACCTCAACGTTCAGACTTCACGGACACCAAGACGATCAGATGGACCGAAGATACCGCTGAGAGGACTCATAGCATGGTTCAGAGGATATGGAGCGCTTTAGCGAAGATCAGACGCCCAACTTGTTTCAGAGCACATCGAGATAGGAGTGACGATAACGAGGAGCCTTCAGCTCATAAAGAGAGAGGAGGTGGCAGTTCGGGAAAAGTGTCGGACTGATCATTTCTGGTTATCTTTTCTTTTACACTTTGGACTTATGTATTTTATTTTATTTTGGATTTTTGGTGTTTAGACTTATTTATTTTCAGGTCATTTTTCCTTCTTATGGATTTATTTTCACACTAGAACAGTGTGAAGTAAGTCTGGGGGAGGTGATATGATAGTTACTAACGTGATTTTGATGTTTTGTTATTATGGCAAAAATTTTCAAAATTTTTCGTTTTGTTTAGATGAGTCTAGTCGAGTCGAAAGAATAATGACCACAATCTATGATGACTACTAACCCGGTGTAAGTTCGATATCATTATCTACTTGACTACAAACTTAGATTAACTATCGCACTTAGGATTGGAACCCCATTGACTGATCTCTATGATTTTGAAAGTTCTGGTCTTTTGGATTGTTAATGATTTGATGCTTGCTATATTTGGATATGACTTAAATTTGATCTTAATTTTCTTGCGTATGGTGTTGGTTATACTTTAAAAGTTGGATATTTTGCTCTTCAGTTCTCTGTAAAACCGACAAGTTCTTTCAGAATGATCCGGATCCTTTCTCTCCCTCCCTTCAGAAAATAAAAAACTGGTTCAAAACAGGGTTGAAAGAATGACCTAAAAGTCTGTAGTCAACCCCAGCGAATTGCCGGCTGCTTGAAAAAAAAAGTAGTAAGAAAAGAAAAGAAAAGAGGAAGTGAGAAAGGGGGAAAGGGTCATGACCAGAAGTCGTTGGATGCTCTGTTAGGTATGGAAGCTTTGATAGAAAAGATATTTGAGCGGACATTGATCGATACCCCATAGGAAAAAATGCACTATTTGCTTTTAATTGAATGTAGAGAGCTCGCTGAAATGATTTGATGGTTTGATTGATTTGGGATTTAGAGTAGAAAGTATAACATTGGTTGTGTGGTGATAAACAGTTAATTTGCAGTGGTTGTCTAGGATTGGTATCTTGTGGTTTTTGATGTCTGAACTTGGGTTGCTGAGATTCTGAGAGTTCATGTGTGCTCCTTTTCAAACCTCTTCTTCAGATGTGGTTTTTGTTTTACTTAAGGACAAGCAAAGATCTAAGTATGGGGAAGTTGATATCACTCGGTTTTAACGCCTTTTAGTGGTTATTATACATACTATTTAGCGTTATCCGAGTGTTTTCCTTGTGTTTTTAGCATGTTTTCATGATTTTTGGTGTTTGGGACGTTTTGGAGCAAAAAGGACATTTTTGGAAGAATTCAAGTGCAAATGGACATGGAAGGATCGACTTGGAATGAAGAATGATCGATCCAGACCTGGGACAAGAAGAGATCGATCGATCCAAAGCACCTAAAGAATTACAAAAATTTATATCGATCGATCCCTTTGAAGCCCAGATCGATCGATCCATAGACGGATCGATCGATCCCTCACGTCGAACTGAAGGAAAATCAAGCTAAAAACGCATTTGACCTCAATATCTATCATTAGTTTTTAATTATTTAGATTTTTATATTCTTTTATTTTCAGACTATAAAAGCCCTTTTGGCTTATTTTTATTTTTAAGAAGTCTTTAATAAGTTTTTAAGAATTTTATCGCTAAAGAGATTAGGGAGTTTTCCATAGAGAAAAGATCTACATCTGTATTTGAGAGGATTTTTGAACTCTGACTTCTTTATATACAATTTGGCTTTTAATTTCTACAATGTTTACGCAATCTATGATTTATGTTCTTACAATCATGTTTGAGTAGTCTCTTTGTTAGGTTTTAGGGTTTTCCTAGGGGAAACCATGTTAATTGTTAGGGTTTAATTGAATGAATTGAAATTTGTTACATTTTCAGTCTAGATTTATTCTTAATGCATGAATTATAGTAGCTAACTAGTTCATTGATCATATAATTATAAACTCAAAGAGATTTAGTTTAGAAGTTAATCTAGTCTAGATGAATAAGTGCCTTTTCTTGCAGGAGTATTGTCTTAGGGGCTTATGAACATATCGAATCTAAATTGAAATGCATGATCGAATTATCTAAATACGGCGGGAGTTTGTTTTTAGTAATCCGAGAATAGGGATCTAATACTTCAGGAGGATATTAGTCTATTGTTTTCTTTCGAGTTGGGAATTATTTTCAGTAATTAATCATGCATGTTAACCTTGACCTTTAACATGAATACCTGCAGAATTCTCTATTGCCTAGCGTTTTCGTTAATTGTTTTACAATCGTTTTTACTTTATTGCTATTTTCATTTCTCGATTACAATCACTATTTTAATCTCTTCTTAGCTTAATTCGATTTAAAACTGAGAGTCGTGCTTCCTTGGTCTCAGTGGATTCGATCCCTCATATACTACTGCGTTTGCTGTGAATTTGTAGTGAATATATTTGGGTTAAAACCTGAGTGTATCACTTCACTGGAACACCATTACTGTAAATGCAAATTCAGAAGGTTCCAGAAACATCGTAGTTAAACAAGATTTTGTCTACATCAAAGAGGCCATTGGGAGTTACAAACTTAGACCAACTATCTTTGAAGCTGATAGTCGCATCTTCACTTCGTGTCCATTTGACATTCCAAAATTGCTCATCTCCTGGCTTCTTTAGAACAATTTTCTTGGGGAGAGGCTTTGGATAGTATTGTATGTAATTACTTGGACATACATACAATATGGACATAACAAACCCTAAGAGAAGCAGAGACATAAACCAAACCCTAGAAAACCAAAAACATAACTTAACCCTAATAAATAAGAACATAACCAACCCAAGAAACCAGGAACGGAACCATAACCAAACCTATCAAACATTTCTTGAAAAGTGAGTGGAATAGTATTACGAAATGCTGATAATATTCTTGAGACTTGTAAGTTCTCAAAAATATGGGTATGGCTTCACTAGAACCTTATTCATGTAAATGAAAATCCAGAAGGTTTTGGAACAATCATAGTTGAACAAGATTTTGTCTCCATCAATAAGGTTGTTGTCTATTACAAACTTGGACCAACCATTGTTGAAGCTGATTGTCTTATCTTCACTTATTGTCCATTTCACATTCCGAAATTACTCATTTGTTGGCTTCTTCAGAAAAATTGTCTCATAAAGAGGCGTTGCATTGTATTATCTGTAATTACTTGGATATACCTACAATATGTCAATAACAAACCCTAAGAGAAGTATAGACATAAACCAAACCCTAGGAAAACAAATACATAATTTAACCCTAATAAATCATAACATAACCAACCCAAGAATCCAGGAACGGGACCATAACCAAACTCATCAAACATTTCTTGAAAATAGAGTAAAATAGTGTTACCAAATGCTGAGAATATTCATGGGAGTTGCAAGTTCTCAAAAAAGTTTGGTATGGCTTCAGTAAAACCATCTTAGTTGAACAAGGTTTTATTTTCATTAATGACGACATTGTTTGTTAGGGCTGATAGTCTCATCTTCACTTAATGTCCATTTGACATTCCAAAATTTCACATCAATGGCTTCTTTAGAACATTTATCATAGGGAGATGTTTTGGATAGTATTGTTTGTAACTACTTGGACATACCTACAATATGGCAATAGAAAACGCTAAGAGAAGCACATATATTAACCAAACGATAGGAAAAAAGAAACATAATTTGACCCTAATAAGTCAAAACACAACAAAACTCAAGAAAACATGAACTATAACGAAAGCCATCAAACATTTCTTGAACATAGAGAGAAATAGTATTACGAAATGCTGAGACTATTCCTAGGAGTTGTAAGTTCTTAAAAAATTTGGGTATGGCTTCACATGATCTCCATTCCTGTAAATGCAAATCCATAAGGTTTTCGAACCATTGTATTTGAACAAGATTTTGTCTCCGTCAATGAGGCCATTGTATGTTACAAACTAAGAACCGTCTTTGAAGTTGATAGTCTCATCTTCACTTATTGTTAATTTCACATTCCAAAATTGCTCATTTGCTAGCTTCTTCGGAACAACTGTCTCAAAGAAAGGCTTTGGATATTATCATCTCTTATTACTTGAACATACCTTCAATATGGCAATAGAAAATCCTAAGAGAAGCAGAGACATAAACCAAACCCTAGGAAACTAGAAACATAACTTAACCCTAATAAATCAAAACACAACCACACTCAAGAAACCAGGAACCGAACCACAACCAAACCCATCAAACATTTCTTGAACAGAGAGTGGAATAGTATTACCAAATGCTAAGAATATTCTTGGGAGTTATAAGCTCTCAAAAAAGTTGGGTATGACTTCACTATAACTCTGTTCCTGTAATTGAAAATCTACAATGTTTTGGAACCATTATACTTGAACAAGATTGTATCTCCATCAATGAGGTTATTGTCTGTTACAAACTTAGACCAACCATCTTTGAAGTCGAATGTCTCATCTTCACTTATTCTCCATTTCACATTCCACAATTGCTCATTTGATAGCTTCTTCTAAACAATTCTCTCAGGAAGAAGCGTTGGATTGTACTATTTGTAATTACATAGACATACCTATAATATGTCAGTAACAATCCCTAAGAGAAGCATAGACATAAACCAAAACCTAGGAAACCAGAAACATAATTTAACCCTAATAAATAAGAACATAACCAATCCAAGAAACTAGGAAAGAAAGCATAACCAAACCCATCAAACATTTCTTGAAAACAGAGTAAAATAGTAATACCAAATGCTCATAATATTACTAGGAGTTGTAAGTTCTAAAAAAATGGGTATGACTTCACTGGAACACCATTTCTGTAAATGTAAATCCAGAAGGTTCTGGAACCATCGTACTTTATCAAGTTTTTATCTCCATCAATGAGGCCATTGGCTATTACAAACTTAGACCAACCATCTTTGAAGTTTATAGTCTCATCTTCACTTCATGACCATTTGACATTCCAAAATTGCTCATTTGCTGGCTTCATTAGAACAAGTGTCTTAAGGAGAGCCTTTGGATATTATTATTAGTAATTACTTGGACATACCTATAATATGGAAATAGGAAACCATATGAGAAGCACATACATAAATCAAAACCTAGGAAAAAAAGAAACATAACTTAACCGTAATAAATCAGAACACAAACCCATCAAACATTTCTTGAACGGAGAGTGGAATAGTTTACCAAATGCTGAGAATATTCTTGGGAGTTGTAAGTTCTAAAAGAAGTTGGGTATTGCTTTAGTAGAACCTCATTCCTGTAAATGCAAATCCATAAGGTTATGGAACCATCATAGTTGAACAAGATTTTATTTCCATCAATGAGGCCATTGTCTATTACAAAATTAGATCAACCATCTTTGAAGCTGATAGTCTTATCTTCACTTAGTGTCCATTTGAAATTTTAAAATTGTTCATGTGCTGGCTTCCTCAAAACAGTTGCCTCAAGGAAAGGCTTTGGATAGTATTGTATGTAATTACTTGGACATACCTACAATATGGTAATAGAAAACCCTAAGAGAAGCAGAGACATAAATCAAATCCTAGGAAACAAGAAACATAACTTAACCCTAATAAGTCAAAACATAACCAACCCAAAAAACCAGAAACGGAACCATAACCAAACCCATCAAATGTTTCTTGAAAAGAGAGTGAAATATTGTTACCAAATGCTGAGAATATTTATGGGAGTTGTAAGTTCTCAAAAAAGTTGGGTATGGCTTCACTGGAACACCATTCCTATAAATGCAAATCCAAAAGGTTATGGAACCATCGTAGTTGAACAAGATTTTGTCTCCCTCAATGAGGTCGTTGGTTGGTACAAACTTAGACCAAACATCTTTGAAGCTAATGGTCTCATCTTCATTTCATGTCTGATGTCTCTGAATTTTAGCAGTTTTTAGAAGTCATTTACTCTTATTTTAGGA
>OVBE01013279.1:0-12622 GCA_900406425.1 Iberis pinnata
TACGCAGAAGGGCCCTATCATGGCATTCCTCTGCCTCGTCGAGGCGGTCGTGCAACACCGCATCGTTAGCATCGCTGTTCTCGGGTAGCTTTAGTCTTCTAAGGCTGTATACGTTAACTTTGGAGGGTACCATGGCTTCGATGCCGTGGGCTAGGGAGAATGGAATTTGGTTCGTCGCTCTTCTCGGTGTTGTTCGGTGCGACCACAGCACCCCATCCAGCTCGTCGGCCCAAAGACCCTTCTTCTTCTTTAGTCTCTTGTTTAGACCATCAACGATAGTCTTGTTGGTTGCCCCGGCTTGGCTATTTCCTTGGGGGTACCGCGTCGTTGAATGGCTGAGTCTGATCTTACACTTTGCGTAGAAGTTTTCGAATTGGTTCGAGCAGAACTGCGTCCCATTATCTGTGATGATCTCGTAGGGTATCCCGTGCGTGCAGATGATGTATTTCCAGACGAAGTTCTGTACTTGGGTGTCGTGTATCTCGGTGTAGGATTTGGCTTCAACTCCACTTGGTGAAGTAGTCCGTCATGACGAGTAGGTATTTCTGACAACGCGATAAGAGCATCAGCCCGACTATATCCATTGCCCATCGCATGAAAGGGTACGGGGATGTCGAACTGCGCAGGAGCGTTGTTGGTTGATGGACGTTGGGGGCATGTCATTGGCAATGTTCGTATTTTAGGGCGTACTTATGGCAATCCGCAATCATGGTGGGCCAGAAATGGCCGTGTATTTTTATCTTTAATGCCAAGGCGAGTACGTTAGAGTGATTGCCTCCCGCACTGTCGTGTGTTTTGCTGATGATACACTTTGTTTCTTTGGAGCTGGAGCAAGTTAGCAAGATGCCCGTGGAGTCGCATCGCAGTAGGTGTCCATCCATCATCATGTAGTGAGCAACATTAGCCTTTAGTTGCCTTGCCGCCCATTTTTCTTCTGGTTGGGTGCCATCGGCTATGTACAGCTTAATTTTGTCGCGCCAGTCGATGGCGGGAGCTTCGTGGTCGACCCCGAATTTGACATCGTCTTCCGCAATGTCATGGTCGTCGATGAAATGGACGAAGTCGAGGCTTATGGTGGGCTTCTGGATTTCTTCGACTGGGAGGGTGCATCGTAGGCTCGAGTCGGTCGCAAAAGCTATGGTGGCTAGTGCGTCTGCTATTTTGTTTTTGCTTCTTGGGATTTTGACGATCTCGGAGTACTCTAGTTCCCTTGCTAGGTGTTGGATAACACGAAGATATGCGTCCATTTTCTCGCTCTTGGCCTCGTAATCCCCGACGAATTGGCTTGCGACAAGCTGTGAGTTGCAGAATGCTCGGATATGGGTTGCTCCGATGCCCTTAGCCAGTTTGAGCCCTGCTATGATCGCCTTGTACTCTGCTTTGTTATTCGACGCGTTGAACCCGAGGCGAAAGGATTGCTCTAGCACTTCGCCCTCTGGGATTCCAGGCGTATCCCGACTCCTGATCCTCCCAAACAAGAGGATCCGTCAACGTGCAACATCCATATCCGGGGTGCATTGGCGCCTTAGATTAATTATGGTGGTACTTCGGTGATGAAATCCGCCTGCACTTGAGATTTCGCGTTTGTCCGCCCTCTAAAGTCGATATCGTATTCGCTTAGCTCGATGGCCCACTTCTCCATCCGTCCTGACTGGCTTGGGCTGTGCAGAATGGCACGTAGAGGTTGGGCGATCAAGATCACGATTGTGTGCGACTGAAAGTAGGGTCGTAGTTTCCGTACGGCGATAACGATGGCGTAGGCCAACTTCTCTAAGGTGGGGTAACAGATTTCCGCACGGTCGAGTGTTTTGCTGGTGTTAGAGGGTTTATCCGTCTTCTGGCTTTGCCAATATGGGTGGCATGGATAGATACTCTTTTAGTTCTTTGAATGTTTGCTCGCATTTGTCGTCCTAGTTGAAGCTCTTGTTACCGCGCAGCAGCTGGTATAAGGGAAGGCATCTGTCGGTCGATATGGAGATGAACATGTTGAATGCTACGACATGTCCCGTCAGACGCTGAACTTCGTGCGTGCTCTTCGGCGAAGGGAGGTCAATCAGCGCCTTAATCTACTTCAGATTCGCTTCTATTCTTCTTTGGGTGACGATGTAGCCGATGAATTCGCCTGAGGTCACGCCGAACGTACATTTGGTGGGGTTGAGCTTTATCCCGTACTGGTTGAGGATCACGAAGCAGGAGCGCAGGTGTTCAATATGGTCCATCTTGGATAAGGATTTGACAAGCATGTCATCAATGTACACCTCCATCAATGTTCCTAGCAAGTCGGCGAACATTCGGTTGATTAGTCTTTGATACGTCGCGCCAACGTTTTTCAGTCTGAATGGCACTACGCCGTAGCAGTACGTCCATTTATCTGTGATGAAGGCTGTTTTCTCCCTGTCGTTGGGGTGCATCATTATCTGATGTATCCCGAAAAGGCGTCCATAAATGAGAGGAGCTTGTTTCCAGCGGTCGCTTCGACGAGACGGTCTATGTGCGGTAGCGGGTAGCTGTCCTTTGGGCAAGCTTTGTTCAGATCCGTGAAGTTGACGCATACCCGCCATTTTCCGTTCATCTTTTTTACCACGACGGGGTTTGCCAGCCACTCCGGGTATTTGACTTCAGTGATGGACCCAGCGCGCAATAGTTTTTCTACCTCGTCGTTCACTGCTTGCGCTCGTTCTGGGCCCAGTTTGCGTCGTTTCTGTCTGGTCGACGTTCAGCTTGTGGCACGTTATGCTAGGATTGACGCCCGTCATGGATTTGAGCGACCAAGCAAAGGAATTAGAGTTTTCTTTGAGAAAGTTGATCAACTCGGCCCTAATTTCCTCGTCGAGTTCGTGAGTGACGCCTACGCACCGATCTGGGCTCTGTGCGTCTATATTTACTTGGTCGATGGTCTCGCAATGCGGATCTTCTCGCTCTTTAGCAATGTCGGGTCTCTCGGTGCGCCCCAGTTGTAGTTTCTATAGCTCATCGCTTTTACGGGCCTTATGTTTGGCGATGAAACATGTTCTCGCCGTTCGTTGGTTGCTCCTGAGTGTGATCATTCCTCTTGCTGTCCGGACTTTGACGCATTGGTGGAAAATCGAGACCGCCGCTTTGGTAGCCGCGAGCCACGGGGTTCCCAAGATTGAGTTAAAAATGGGATGCTCGTCGACAACATGGAATTTTGTTGTGGTGATGCTTCCTCCAGCTCGAACCGAGAGTTTGATAGTTCTGACGGTCTCAACCGAGTCGCCGTTGAAGCCGGTGAGCGACTGCGTTGTTTTCTTGATGGCTTCTTCGCTGATCTCCATCTTCTGGAGAGTGCTCTTAAAGATTATGTCGACGAAGCTCCCAGTGTCGACGAGGATTCATGTCACTTCGTAGTCTCTAAGGATGAGTTCAATAAGGATAAAATCCTTTTGTAAGCCGCCGAGCCCGATTAGGTCATCAATGGTGAACTGGATCGGTTCGTGTGTCATTAGTTTGCCGATCGCCACGCCTCTTGTGTTTAGGACCAGGTGGTCTGTTCTATGAGTAGATCGAATGTTGTCCCCGCCTCGTTCAAGTCCGCCCAGGATGACATTTATGCGGTGCCGCGGGGGTGGGACGTCTTTGTCCCTTTTGTTATTGTTGCGTTGATGTGGTGGGGCCATGTCCTTGTCGACCGGCTGTCTCTGCTGCCTGCCGCCTTCTTCGCGGTCTTGATTCAGAGGGCAGTTTTATGAGCGCTCCTTGTTGTTGCGAGGCGGATATTGGTTGGGTTGTCTTTGCCTGTCGCGCCCTCGGTTTTCGTGGTATTTTTTTAGCAGCGTATCCTTAAAATGGCGGCAGTCGGCCGTGTTGTGCCCTTGTCAATTATGAAATTGTAGTAGGCGTTCGTATCGTCGTCCCGCCTTTGATACCTCGGAGGTTTATGTACTTCGACGAGGTAGTTTGTGTTCCGCTTCCCCTTGTCTTGTTTTGCGTGGCTTTCGTAAAACTACCAGTGCTTGGCTTGTTCTTCTTTTTCTTTTCGGTGGTAGTCTTTGGTGTGCTTCCGGGCCATCACAGCCCTCTCTTCCTGCATCTCGTTGAAACGGTTGGCCCTATGCAAGGCGTTTTCTAGTGTCTGAGGTTGATTCAGCAACAACTCCTCGCGGAACCTCGACTCGTACCATAAAGCAGTTCTTAGTGCGGCGATCGCAGCCTTGTCGAAGATTGCCACCTTCGAAACCACCTCTTTGTACCATTCCACGAATGTCCTAAGAGACTCGCGGGGGCCCTGACTTAGCGACCATAGATCGGCGGTGGAAGTCTTCTTCTCCATGAACATGGAGTAATGTTTGACGAAGGCCGTCGACAGCTACTGGAAGTTGTCGATCGATCTGGCTTCGAGGTGGGAGAACCAAGAGAGCGCAGTGCCACCCAAATTCTCCACAAACATCTGGCAGAGTCTGATGTCTCTTTCCTCATCGGTGAATTGGGCGCGTCCCATCGCGATGGTGAAGGCCTTCATATAGTGCGTCGGATCTGCGTTTCCTTCAAACGTGGGGAATTTAATTTTTGTGGTATGCTTTATTCTGGTCTCGGTTTTCCTCCTGGTGAATGGAGTTTGATGTGCTTTTTCGACGACTCGCTCAATTTCCGGAGCTGAGCTTGTCGCCCTATGGACCAACAAGCTCATCTCTCGCAGCTGGGCCTTCAGTGCCCTTATCTCGTCGTTTGGGCTGGAGAGATTTTGGTGCATCGTCGCGTCGAACCGAGTCTCGATCCTGTTGGGTTTTGGTGATTGGTGTCGATACGTCCGCTGTTCTGAAAAGGTTTCTATTTAGGACTTCTAGCTCGGCTCATCTTAAGCTCGTTGCATCACCGCTTCAAGTTTGCTTCTTAGTTGACGAGATTTGTTTTCTTGTTCTTCCATTCGACGCATTAGTGTCTGGTTCATTTCTTCTTGTGTGGGAACTCCCGGAATTCTAGTATGTGGTCATGTCGGCATCTACGGGTCGGCGGTCTCGGTGTTCTGGCCGTCTAGATGTGTAATAACTTCAATATGTACGTGCTCGTCTATGTTACTCGTGGTAGCCATATCCTTAGTGCCTCTTGAGAGTTGGTTTTTCTTTATCAAATGGTCCCCAGCAGAGTCGGCAATTGTTGAATCTAGGATCATCGATCCGAAGATTTGAGCTCGTATTTGATAAAGAATGTTACAACTTGAACAATGAGAGGCGCGTCAAAAAATCCGACGCGCTTAGATGATTTATGTAAGACTTTAGATCGTCGAAAGAAACTCTAAAGAAAAGCGCAGGTCATCGAAATGTTATGCAGAGAAACTCAGGTCGTCGTCCGCAGGTCTGACTTCTCTCTAAAGCTTTCTCTCTCTAATTTCCAACCTTTTTCTGCTTCGGGCTCGCTCCTTATTTATATTGAGTTCGTCATCATTGCGGGCAGTTAGCTAGCCATCCTGTTCATCCGGCGAGTTAGCTCGTAGGTCACTGTTCGTCGAGTTAGAAGGAATGTAGGCGCACTGTTCTTTCAGCAGTTCCACGCACCTCGACTAGTCAGCGAGATGGGCCATACTTCGATGGGCCGCACCTCGACGTCTCTTGGTCATGGGCCTGGTCTTGTTGGGTCTGGGGAGTTGGGCCCATATCCTACATAGACCAAACCCTCAAGTTAAATTCACAGTACTAGCGGCTTTGGCTTTCTCTCTTGTTTCACTGGCGGAAGGAAATTCACAAGATTTTACTTCCAAAAGACACCATAGTTTCCACTGGACACAAAAAGTGGGATCATATGAAAACGACCATAATAACACTAAACATGCTTCCTCTTCCTCTACTCCCAAAAGAAAACTCCATTCTATCGTTGTTTCTCGTCTCTGGTCAGTGATCGCTTCTCCGAGACCCGGTAACCACTCCGGACTCAGGTCTCGAGTCGTGGGTACTCTTTTCGGATCTCGTCGAGGACATGTACATTTCTCAATCTAGAAAGATCCCACTTCTTCTCCGACGTTTCTAATCGAACTAGCTACTCCCATCAGTGGATTAGTCAAGGAGATGGCTTCAGGACTCGTCAGAATCGCTCTAGAGTGCGACAAATCCAAGGAAGAGCCGATGTGGATGACTTACTGCAATGGGAAGAAGTGTGGGTTCGCGACAAGGCGGGAATGTGGTGAGAGTGAGACGGAGATTAAGGTGTTGAAGGCACTCGAGATGGTTTCCATGGGCGCTGGAGTTTTACCACACACCACCAACGGAGACATTATGTATATGAGAGCCAAATTCGAAATAATCGTAGGCTCGTCTGATTCATAAGCTTTCTATATGATGAATCCTGATAGCAATGGAGCTCCTGAGCTCAGTATCTATCTACTCAGAATCTGATGATCGACAAAAACGACGATCATTATCAATATACGATATATGGTTTGCAGGACTTGTAAATGTATAATTTCGTTTTCAGAATGTGTAATTTGTTTTCTTTGTTGTTATTTCAAATTTTTATGTTATAATGGGGGCACTGCGTCTGTGGAAGCATAATGATTAAAAGTCTTGATTTTGTTCCCATTCCATTAGTATTTTGGTCACTACACTATGATTTAAAGTGTAAAATCATCATAAAATTTTCTAGCATTGAACCATACGTTATAAAGAATACGCGTATATATCGAATACATGCGTTATTGTAATTTTATATTCTAATTAATGGTTTTACATGTATCAGATCCGGTGCCTTTTTCGTATAAAACTTAAAAGATTAGGAGAAAAGGAACTTGCAATCGTCACACGACATAAAATGTTTACGAGTGTCGCATTTCTTTTCCCTAGTTTTAAGGCTTTGCTTTTTACGCTATCAAAATACCAAACTCTATGTTAGTTTTCAAATAATGAGGAGTCTTAAAGAATGTGTTGAAAATGAAGATTTTCTAATGAGAATATGTTTAGATCATCTTCATCTCCATTAAAGAAACCTCTAAAAGTTTTTGAACTAATTTTTTATTAGTTTTTTCACAAATTTTTATAAACATAAAAAAATTTGTATGTATTTATTGATTTTTTGCAGTCCATTGATAGAACCCGAGGGATTCTTAATAAATTTTTTTTTTCAGAACATAAACTATTATTTTATTGAAAAGTGATAAATTTTTGAAGTTCGGTTTGGTTTTCATTTTTTGAAGTTCGGTTTTTTCAGTTCGAAGATTTTAATTTCGGTTTGTTCAGTTAGTTTTAGCAAGTTCGGTTCAGTTCGGGTCAGTTTGGTTCGGTTAATTTAGTATAAAAAAATTGTCGCCGGAAGAACGCTGAGAAGATCTAACAAATCTTCTGAATTGCTAAACCTCAGTAACTCGAAACTTGCATGGATAGAATGCTCAAACCAGAAGGCTAAGAACGACGCAAACTCATCCAATCCAATGTCTGGTAACATTGATAAAACCATCCCGGTCGGACTCGAAGGTCAATTCGATCCACCTCCTCTTGGACTCAATCGATTGATTAACCAAGCACAAGGTGGTGGTAACGACAATCCAGTGCCCCCAGGCCAACAAGGAGTTAATAACAACCAAGCTCCACGGGGGAATCCCAATCCTCAGAACATAGATGCAAGGAACTTTATCTTGTATGGAGATCTGGAGAGAGTTAATCAGCTCAATGCTCAGAACCATCCTCTAGTTGGTTCATACAACAATCATCAAGCATTCTATGCTAACATGAATCTCATCCAGCCCGCTCAACCTTAGCGAAGGGAATACCAATTCCCTATTCAACTTGTTCAGATGATCCGTAACAACCAATTCAGTGGTTTACCAAACAAGCACCCAATGGATCACATTGACACTTTTGAGGACATCTCCAGGACTATTAAACTCAATGAAGTAACCAGCGATTTCATGCAATGCAGTCTGTTCCGTCACTCTTTAGCTGAAAGAGCACTTCGTTGGTTGAAATCTCTACCTGCTGGATCCATAGTAACCTGGGATGATTACAAAGCCAGGTTCATAAATCAGTTCTTTACTACTACCATGACTAATACTTTGAGGAACAAGATCTCTTCCTTTGCACAAAACTCGGTGGAATCATTCTATGAATCTTGGGAGCGATTCAAAGAGCTGCTTCGTGATTTTCCACACCACGATTTCTCATATGTAAGTCTCCTCAATACTTTTTATAGATTGAACAGAAGTATCAGCTGTCCTTAGACACAACAAGAGACTTTATGCAGAAACCCATTCCAGACGCTTACCATCTGATTGAGAATCTAGCAGCCAGTAAAAGCAATCATTGCCCTAAGTTTGATCGCCGAACAAAGGTTCATGTATTGGCTGCTAACTCATAACTCTCAGAGCTGAAAGGAGAATTCTCAGAGATGAAAGGACTAATAACTCAACTTCTAAAGGGGCAAAATAAAAAACAGGTTAGTGTTGTAGACGATTCAGAGGTTGATTGCTTTGCAGTCCAAGAGCAAAATACTGTGTGAGTTGAGAATGAGGTGAGTTACATCAATAGTCAAGGTCAAAAGGTGTACAACCAAGGGTATAATCGGGGCTTTACCAAGACTCATCCCAATCTATCTTGGAGAAATACTAATGTTGAAAACCCTCAAGATCAACATTATCCACCGCAACAAAAGACCTTTGTGCAGAACTCCAATTCAAGCGGTTTTCAGCATATCTCTCAGCCTGCATTTAACCAAGCTCAACCTCAACAAAGTAGTTCAGTAGAGATGATGTTTAAGCAACTTATGGAAGGATAACAACAGTTCCAAACAATAATCCAAGGAGAAGTGAAAGAGTTGAATCAAAAGTTTGAAGCATTATAACCACATGTGAAGCATTTGGATGTACAAGTTGCCCAGACCTCTGAAGCTGTGAAAAGACAAGCTGGTGTCTTTCCTCGAAAAGTTGAGGATAATCCAAAAGCTTATTTTAAGTCTTTAGCTGGTGATTTAGAAGAAGAAGCTGGTAATTTGGTAGAAGATGCAGATCTTGAGAAGTTGGAAAAAAATGCAGAGAAAACTGCCTGATCGAGCACCCTTTGCCCGATTGGGCAAAGCACTTTCGGAGGAAGTGATCGATCGGGCACCCTTAGCCCGAACGAGCGAACGAATGAAAAAATTCCAGGAAATTTTGATCCATAGGGTACATCACTTGCCCGATCGATCCCTAAATTTGGAGAATTACCAGAGCAAAATGCTCGATCAGGCACTTCTTGCCTGATCGAGCATACGGACCTGAAACCAAAAATTTCTCCAATGGCTTACAAACCCAGAGTTCTTTACCCAGTGAAATCTACAAAGCCCAGATCAGAGTTTGAAGATGGTGAGCTCATTAGGAGGCCACCAAATCCACTTAGGAAGCTTCGTAAGATACAAGACCCAGGGGAATTTTTAGTTCCTTGTGTGATCAATGGGATAGAATTCACAGATTCTTTTTGTGATGCTGGAGCTAATGTGAGCGTCATATTGATGACTGTTGCATATCGATTGTGACTATCAAGTATCAAACCATCTCACATGACTTTCAAGCTTGCTAATGATTCAATTGTCTATTCTAGTAGATTTGTCTCAGATCTATTGTTACAAGTTGGAAATTTCGTTCCTGTTGATTTCCACATCCTGGAGATGAATGAGCATCAACAAGAACGTTTGATTCTCGGGAGACCCTTTTCTTGCAACCGTAGGAGCTATTGTTGATCTACCCAATCAGCGTATATCTCTGAAAAACATCAAGAAGCGGGTCTTTTATCCAACGATTCCTTCAAAAAGGATATTCAGGCTAACTGTGGTGAAAGAGGAAGAGATGAAGCATGGAGTTCATATCGAACCAGATCCTAAGTGTGTAGTTGCTGAAGCCTTACACAAAGAGCCTCGATTCTCAATTAGAAATGGCAATCGCAAGGTTAAGGAGAAGGTGAAAGTTGAACCAAAGAAGGTAAAGAAAGAGTCTCAGGTAGCTTTGATCCCTCAAGCAATAGTTGGGGATACAATTGAGTTTAAGGTGAAAAGCAAGGGGGTTCTCAAAGCCCTTCTCGAAGTTTAGAGTTTTACTCACCCCAGAGTTCAAAGAGAAAGGGATTGATGCTACAAAAGGAGTGATGGGTAAGATTCTGAAGCTGAAGATTTCTGGATTTGGAGCTTGTTATGGAACATCTCTGGATGTTGATTCCATTCCAACTTATAGGTAAGTACCGTCAAGCTAAGTGACGTTAAACAAAGCGCTGAGTGGGAGGCAACCCACTATTTAGAGTCTAGTCTAGTTGTTTTTCAATTTCAAGTCAGTTTTTAGACCTAACTTACTTATTTTTAGTTTTGAGTTTAAAGTGTTTCAGGTTATTACTGGTGAATATTCTTCAAGATGTTTCGGGTTATTTCTTATCTAATCTCATTACTCATCTTTTTCACTTAAATTGTTGGCTATTTGGATGGTTTCTCTCTTGATTCTTTCTAATTCTGATTAGTATTGCTTAGATCATTGCTCACCATTCACCATCTTTCTTGTGTTTTAACTTGGGTTGATTTTAGATTCATTTTTTATTNTGCCACCTTTCTTGATGTTTTGAGTTGAGTTGATTTTAGATTCATGATTGATTGGTTTTTCTCATTAAGTAATTCTTGATTCTTGCTAATTATAATTGGTCTTGCTTGATCATTGCTCTTTACTTACCATTTGATTGTGAGATACTGGAATGATTGCTGTTAATTGTTCTGAATGATGCCTCTCATATATGATTCTTGCTGATTTTTGATTAGTATTGCTCGATCATAATGTCCTCAATGGTTTCTCTTGCAACTGAATCTTGTTAGTTTTTAAGCTATCATTGCTCAGTCGTTGTTCAACCATTGCTTACATCTCTCTTGAGTGTTTGTTCTTTTTGCAGGCATAACAAAGGAGGCAAAGGAGTTCAGAACATATTTGAGAGCAATTCACTTTTAGTATATCTCTTTCCCTTTAACTCATATAGTATCATCTACTTTCATCCATTACAAACTTTTCTATTGATTCTGGTTACTTCTATACCTTCTCTTGGATTTATTTTCATACCAGGACGGTGTGAAGTAAGTATGGGGGAGGATGTAATGATACTAACTACGTTTTGATGTTTTGTCTTTTTGGTGAAAATTTTCAATTCTTTTGTTTTTAACCCTAGCTGAGTCTATCGAGTCTAAGGAACTTGGATCAAAATCAATGATGATAAATAACCAAGTGTGGGTATGGTTTTCGTTTTCTCTATATTACTGACTTAGATGAATTGCTAAAATTAGGATTGGAACCCCATTACTGATTGATTTGTTTCAGAATGTTCTGGTCTTTTGAGTTATTGATGAACTGATGCTAGCTCTGCAATGATAGGACTTGTTTAATATATGAATTATTCTTCCTTATGGTGTTGATATACTTTGAGAATTAGGTACCTTGCTCTTCAGTGTTCTGTAACGCCGACAAGTTCTTTCAGTACAGTCCGGATCCTTTCTCTCTCTCCCTTCAGAAAATAAAAAAACCGGTTCAAAAAAAAGAGTTGAAAGCGTGACCTAGAAGTCCGTAGTCATTGCCAGGCTGCTAAACAAAAGGCAATAAGAAAGAAAAGAAAAAAAACGCAGAAAAGTGCGAAAATAAAGAGAAAATAAAAAAACGCAGAAAAGTGCGAAAAAAAGAAAAATAAGTGAGAAAGGGGAAAAAGGATCAGGACCGGAAGTCGGTTGATGCTCTGTTTGGTATGGGCATTTCGATAGAAGAGGTACTTGAGTAAATTGATTGATATACCATATGTGAGAATGCATGAATATGAACTTAATTGANTATCTGAACGTAATTGAATTTAAAGAGCTGATTAATATGATTTGATACTTGATTGATTTGAGATTTAAAGTAGGAAACAGGTTATTAGTTTAGTGGTGGTAAACAATGAAATCAAAGTAGTTGTTTGAGATTGGTGTCTTTTGGATTTGAAACTATGCTTATGGTTTTTAAGATTTTGTGAGTTTCTGTGTGGTCCATTTCAAACCCATTTTCCATATTGAATCTTGTTTTACTTGAGGACAAGCAAAGATCTAAGTCTAGGGGACTTGATATTACTCGGTTTTAATGCATAATAGTGGGCATTTATGTTTTCTATTTTGCATTATTCCGGGTGTTTTCGTTGCATATAGATTTCAGAAGACTTCAGAAGTTGCAGACAAAGTGCACGATCAAGAAAAAGTCCATGGAAAAATCAGGAGACCAAGATCGATCGGGCATGTGAAGAATGGTCGTGCAATATCATAAGTTGCCCGAGCGGGCAACCATGTGCTCGATCGGGCACTTCCCCCGAGAAGAATTAGAAGATTTCCAAATTCGCAATCAAGTCCTCAAGCTTATTCCAATTTTCCAATTTCTATTATTTTACTTTTCAGCCTATAAATACATTGTGTTTTAGGTGTTTAGAACAAAGCTTTATTTTAATCTGAGAGAATTACTGAGGGAGATGAGATTCAACCTTGTATTTGGAGAAGATTTCTGAACCCTTTCTAATATATCTCTATTGTTTTATTATATGTTCTTCAAAGATGTTGATTTGTGATTGCTTGTCAATGTCTGAGTAGTCCACTACTTAGANCAATTGTTAGGTTTTTAGTCTAGACTTGTTATTAGTGCATGAATTAGAGTAGCTAACTAGTTCATTGA
>OVBE01013280.1:0-12824 GCA_900406425.1 Iberis pinnata
GGGTTTTTGATGCTAATAGATGCTATATGAATGTATTGCAAATTGGAGACAAAGGAACAAACAAGAAGATTTCATTAATAGAAGGGTACCTTCTGAATCCTCCTCCAAACATGAATTACACAGTCTACGTGTAATCCAAATTTTGGATTGGACTCAAGGTTCGACAGGATAGTGAAATCATTAAAAGCATTAAGACATAGAGACATGCAGAGAAATCAGAAACATCAAGCAAACATAACAAGCATAAATAAAGAAACAAAAAGTGGATTGGACAAGGAGGTGTGGGATCGGGATGGACCTCAAAAGGTGAGGAGTATCTTTAATTAAGATACTTGCGCATCAAGTCATAGTATCCCAGGAGTGCCTCTTGTTCCTCTTGCTGCTCTTCATACTGTTCAAAATATTGATGCTGCTCGAAATCTTGATGTTGTGACCTCTTGATGTTGTTGGCGCAACTGATGTTGATGAAGGGTTCGTTGGCTAGTTGATCCAGAGTTCTCCCTTTCAGAGTGATGTTGCTTCCTCCTATGTATTGTTGCCGGATCTACAGAGGAGTGGCGATGAGGTTGTTCAATCCGTGGTTACCTTGGACTGTTCGTGGTTGACTGGCTACTTTCCAAGTGTTCAGGTGATCCTTGCTTCCTTGAAGAGGTAGATTTGTTGAGATTTAGGGTGAGTTTCTTGATTTGAGAAGTCATTTCTTTGAACTTCTTTGTGATGTAGTTGGCATGGAACTTGTTCCATCGCTGGAGATTTCCTAAGTTCTTATGAGCAGCTACCAAACTCTTTCCCTGTCTAGTCGTTGGAGCTTCTTCAAAGTAGTAGCAGCAGGGTTCATCAAGCTCCTGAGCAACTGGGCGTTCGTTTTTTCAACATTTGTTTCCTCGGCTATTTCCTTCTCTCCGCATGCTGGTAAGAGTTCAGAGCTTCCTTGTTGGGTTGGAAGTCTATGTTGTTCCCCTTCTGTATTGTTGTTAGCTTTTCGTTGGGGAGTAAAATGAGTGTCGTTCCAAAGATGGGGTGAATGAACCTATATTTCTGTTCAGTGATGTTCCCTTCAAGAAATGGGAGTTCTTCATATAGCTCAGGTCAATCATCTTTGCTGGTTGGCCTCTTCCTTCAAGAGGGACATTGCAGGCTCGAAGAATGGGAGTAATGATTCCACCAACTGTCAAAGTTCCTTGGACTTTTCTCTTATAGTTTGAAGCAGCCCAGTCTCTGTAACCCATCAATTGGTTCAATAAAATCCAGGACATGCTAGAGTTAGCTCTATCCTCTTGTATTAAACGTCCGTCCGATGTGTAGTGCATCATAGGTTTCAAGGCTGTAGCAATCATCCCTATCTATCCTTCAGTAACGTTTCCGGTCATCTCCCTTTCAAATATGGTATTTGCAATTGCCTTGTGAAAATATCGCAGGACCGGGTTCCTTATTCCCGAACATTTCGATTTTCCTGCACCGTAAGTTTTAACTCCTATCGTCGTCCATACTGCAGACAGCTCTTCTTTGGCATAATCAGGGAGGTTGTCAACATTCCCATCATTCAAGAACCCGTAGAGACAGTTTAGTTACACCAAAGAGAGCTCATATCCTTGTCCCCGTACCGAAAATGTGATATACTCAAGCATATCATCATCATCAAAGTGAAGTTGGAGCGTTGCAAGGAAGTGGCAGGTTTCTTCTTTGTATCCGTAGTTGTAAGTGGTCATGAGCTTCTCTAAGCTTGTGTTTTTGAAAAGGTGGGACATGTCTTTTGATATCCCTAAGGCACCCATTTTTGGCTTGTGAGGGAACCGAGTCCCCTTGAATATTCGAGAGAGAAGGGCCTCTAGGTAGTAAGTTTCAGCACTCTCTTCAACTTCTATTCGGGAAGTTCCTTCTTGCCTTGCCGGACCCGCGAACTCTGCATAATACTCTTGCACCTCTGAGCTCTCTTCATCACCCACTTGATATGTGGGATCCTCGCTACTATTTTCATCCTCCATAGCAATCTACTTTCCCCTACTAACGTTCGACCTTGTTTGGGATTGTTTGAACTCTGCCCGTTCTCTTTCTAATTCTTGTTCCGCTTGCGCAATGAGAAGAGTGTAGTGCGCTTGAATTTCTATGTCGTCCCATGTTTGTTGTAAACGCTCATCAATCTCCAGTCCTCGGAGTTGCCGTTCAGACATGATTGGAGAATTTGGTGAAAATTCAGGCGAGATTTCATGTTCATGCCTTCTTGCTCCAGAGAGTGCTCTCTCCCTTCGTTGTCTCCTCATGATCCTTCCAGTTGATGGTTGAGACATTTTCTAATCCTGAAAAGACAACATACCAAAGAGAATGAATGAGTAGTGTTCGAAGCTTTTAAGGGATTCAACAAGTGTTAAGATCAAGAACGTTTTTGAAAGAAAATGATTTATACATGAAGGGTGCTTAAGCAATCAACAAGCTAAATTCACATTTCAAACCTTGCTTCATTATCTAGTTCAAACAATTTCCATAAGGTGAAGTTGATTCAACAAATAACGTTTTTGCAAGTTTAAGAATGAAACCGATTTTTGTAAAAAATGTTGAAACCGATGAGATAGATTGAAGATTGAAAATCAAAAATGAGTAGAGATGAAACCGATTTTGAAAGTTCTTAGTGTCTTGTTGAAAGCCTTTGGAAGAGTGATTGCTTCTAGTGAGAATTGAGGAAAACGTTTGTAGAGTGCAAAGTGTTTTTATCTTAGGAAAGTTTGAAGTTGTGAAGAGAAAGAGAAAGAATACTCCCTTAATATAGAAAGTGGTGCGATTTGGAGGTAGAGGTGGTGAGTGGGAGGTTGTGGTGGAGGAGTAAAGGTTGTGTATGTGGAGGAGATGTAAAAAGGAGACATTGGTGTGATGGGGGGTGTGGGTGTGTAAGAGAAGTGATGGGGGGATGGAAGTAATCTTTTGTCCATGGTGTAAGAGGATGCAAGTGGGCAAGTGGGCATGGAGGTGTTCCTTTGTCTTTGAGTGAGAGATGCCTTGGTCGAAATCATCAATACTTCTCTTGGTTCGAATGTGCTTGTTGTGCTCGGGTTGATCACAACTTCATAAGCCGGTTTGATAACAGTTTAAACGCATAGGTCAATCACGTGTAGAGGTGCGGATCGATCATTGTTGAGTGTTAGATCGATCCCGGCATTGATTGGGATCGATCATATGGCATGCGTTGGATCGATCATGGCTTGAGAGTGGATCGATCTTAGGCAAACATGGGTCAACTAGATCGATCACATGTTGTGCATGGGATCGATCCCGACTGTTGCGATTGAAGTATTTGGATCGATCATCACTTAATGTGGATCGATCCTAAGTAAGCATTAGATGAGTATGGATCGATCTCGGGGTTGCCTTGGATCGATCTTGATGTTGAAGTCGCATCAGTCCGGATAAACTCCAATTGATCAATGTGTTGAAAATGCATATCACTCATGCCCCATTTCTTTTCTCATTTCAAGATTCCCGAAACTCAATCCGTAAGTACCTAAGACACCAGAACAAGATGAAACTAAAGCGCATTAAATCAAGTACTGAAATTTAAAAGCATTGAAATTGAAATATATACAAAGATAGACATGGGAATTCCTCCCAAGCGAGCTTGTTTAAGTTACTAAGATTGACTTCTTGTTTTTAGAATTAATGACCCTGAGACGGTTCTCTGAAGAGAACCGAGATCTTTTCTGAAAAGGCTCCTTTGTCATAGTTCTTATCAACTTTGGAATTCAACTTTGGTTTTTCATCAACTTCTACGGCAAGTATGATGTCTTCCTTAGAAAGTACTTCCTTGATCATGAAGCTCTTAGAATACAATGGATCCATATTCCCAAGATAGTACTTGAACCTTTTGTTGAGTAAGAACACTTGGTCTCCATTCTTGATTTCCAAGGTTCGATTTCGAGGCTCAAAGTATTTTTTTAGAGATTGGAATGCTTGAAGGTGGCTTAAGAGGTGGCACATGTTCAGGTTGAAGTTTGAACTCAGGAATTCCTTTTCCTGGATCTTTAAGGTTGTCTTCACCTTTGGACATCTCCAATATCTTGATTTCTTCTAAGTCCTCTGGAAACCTTTTATATGGCTCTTTAACAGGTTTGAAGACTTCACAGTGCATTCTAGACTTTGTTGGTTCCTTTCCCAATCCATCTTTAACTGCTTCAGTGCTTGAGTACCCATTCTTCGGATTGTCTTCATTCAAAACCTTCTCAGATACCAGCTGACCTTAGGCAGTGAGGTCCTTGGGTTTAGTCTTGATGTTGAAGATCATCTTTGGTCCTCTCCCTATGTTCAGCTTAATGTGATCCTTCTTGATATTGATTACAGCTCCAACCGCTGCTAGGAACAGTCTTCTGAAGATTAATGGATCCTTAGCCTCTTCATCCATCTTCAATACCACAAAGTCTGTGAGTATTGTCACGTCCTTGATCTTGATAGGTAAGCTCTCCAATATGCAAACATGATGCCTAACCGACTGTCCGCCATCAAAAAATTTATGTTTGAAGTCTTAAACTCATCCAATCCTAGCTTTTCAGCAGTGGACATAGGCATAAGGTTGACTGAAGCTCCCATGTCACGAAGGCATTCATCAAAATTGAAGGTTCCTAGTGAACAAGGTAATGTGAATGAGCCAAGGTCTTCTTGCTTTGTCGTTATCAAGGAGTTGCATTCTTCAGGTGGTTCCACCTCTTCTCGAGTTACTTCTTCCTTCATGGATTTCACAAAACCTCAGGGTATTTTGCTATAATTTCTTTCTTGAATCTGGAACGGAAAGGTAACCTCGGAACATATGGTGGTGGAATGAAGGGTGCGTCCTTCTGTTGTTCAGCAAGAGATGGTTCAGTGATGACTTCTGGTGGAGGTTGCAATGGCTTCTGTGAATCAGTTAAGGCAGGTTCATCTTCTTCANCCCAACTAAAACCACACTGTCCTCAGTGTATAGAAGATGGTAAGTTGGAGTAGTGTTAGAAGACGTCTTATCAAGATAGACGGCATTGATGTTGGCGTGATCCTTTGGATTCTGCATAGATTTTCCTGGTAGATGACCATTCGCAGAAGGTGAAGTGGATGCGGTTTTTCCTTCAAGAGTGGTGACCCTGGAGGTGAGATTGTCTATCTTTAAGTAGATTGCACCGAAGGATGTATCCATTTTATGTTGGAGTTCACCGAACTTCTTTGATGTCTCCAATGCATAAGCAGCCTGTCTTTGGAGAAGTTGCTGTAAAGTAGCTTCTATGTTGAAGGGTTGAGGAGGAGGTTGGTTAGACGAGAAACCAGGAGGTACACCAGTAAGTTGTTGTTGATGTGGTTGTGGAAAACCATTCTGTTGTTACTGTTTTGGGTAGTAACCTCTGTTCTGGTTGAAGTTGTTGAAGGGTTGAGAGTTCTTATGTTGTTGAGGTGGGTACACTTGGTCTTGAGGGTTAGCAACGTTGTTGCTTTAGAAAGAAAGACCAGGGTTGTTAAAGTAGTTGAAGTACCCTTTGTTGGAACCCCCTTGGTTATGCACATAGAACAGTTCTTCTTGATGTTGAGCTTCGACAGCTTGAATCTGGAGTTGTTCTTCATCATAGATGAATTGAACTTGATGTTGTTGACCCATGAGTGGCCTGTCCAACTTCTCATTCAGTGCCTTGATCTCTTTCTTAGTATTATCATCAGAAGTAGAACTACCGTGAGGTGTTCTATCGTAGTCCTCACTGTAAATCCCGTCAGACTGGACAAGATTCTCAATCAACTCCCATCTGTCATCAACACTCTTTTTGAGGAGTTCCCGTTACTTGCAGTATCGAGAAACATTATGATCTTAGGAAAGGTACCTCTATAGAGTGTGCTGAGCAAGAAAGCTTTGTTGAAACCGTGATGGGGGCATTGCATAGTGTAGTTCTTGAATTGCTCCCACGCCTCATAAAAGGTTTCAGCATTCTTATGTGGAAACCCTGAGATGTCATTCCGCAAGCGTGCTGTTCTGGTAGTTGAGAAGAACTTGGCAAGGAATTCCTTCTTGCAAACATCCCATGTAGTGATGGAGTTCCTGGGGAGTGACTTTTCCCACTGATGTGCCTTCTCCCCCCAATGAGAAAGGGAAGAGGCGCAGCTTGAAAGCGTCTTCATTCACACTGTTTATCTTCCTGAGACTGCATAACTTGTTGAACTCATCGAGGTGATCAAGTGGATCTTCCATAGGTAGTCCATGGAACTTGTTGCCTTGCACCATAGCAATGAGGATATGCTTATTCTCGAAGTTGTTGTTCTGAACTGCAGGTGGATTGATTCCATGTCTGACGGTGTGAGTGTTGGGGTTGTCACCAGCACCTATGGTGTTCTGGTTGTCTATGTCAATGTTGTCTGCCATTTGTAAGTTCAACCTTCTCAAGTGTTCCGCACGTTTGTGTTCACGTCTTGCCCGAGAGAGTTCTCGTTCAAGAGCTCTGATGTCGTCAACGAGTGGAAGCAAGTCAGTTGGTCCTCTGCTTCTCAGGTTCATACATTGCTAAGCAGGTACCTGAAAACAAAGCAAACAAAGGTAGACTAGTAAGTAAGACTGTAAAAGAAGCTTGATCTGAAAAGATCCAAAATCCAAAATGTAGTAACAATTCCCAAATGTCAACGGCGCCAAATTGATAATAAGATTTTTATGTCCTACTGGGTATCAATTACCCATCGTTGTAGTATAGATGGGTTGTCAATCCATAATGGGAGTGTACTAATCAATCTGGAATGCAATGGATGCAAGTCAAGATAAGTGTTAAAAGGGATGGTTCCTAAAAGGTCCTAAGTGCAATGAACATAGAATGCATAAACATAAAAAGAAGCATAAAAGACTCAAATGTAAAAACAGAGTAAAAGCAAAGAGGGTGAAAGATGTAAGCAATGTAAAGCAGTTCCTGGGGACAAAGGGTAATTGACTAAGGATCCATCCTGGGCTACCTAAGTACCTAACATACCTCATACAATGAGCTAACCCCTAGACAGTAGCAACATAAGCAACCAATTCCAATTCCTTGGCAATCAATCTCAAGCAAAGCAGTCACAGACTCAACTACCGTCATAGACGATGACTACCTAGCAGACATGACAAGAACTACTATAGTCAATAAGCTTACCAAACATCTAATGCCTTAGAAGGGGAAAATGAATCTCTAAAATCACCTAGGTTCGGACACCTTCAATGACTCACCTTCCGGTGTTGAAGGGCCTAACGGCGGGTTTTCAGTCCCTTTCGGGTAGAAATACAATCAGCATTACGAAAAGGTGAAACATAAGGGATTTAAAATATAAAAAAAAACTTAGGTACTAAGGTAAACCCAGAACATCAACCCTAGTCTACCCCATCCTCAGGAACTTAGTGAACTACTCACTACTCATGGGAGTAGAAGCAGAGAAAACAGAAAACATAACCTTAAAGCAAAACCTGCAGATCTAAGAAGAACAGTAAGAACACAAACCCAGAAATGAAGAACAAATTTAAAACAGAAGATTAAAGCTTAAAACGAAAATAGAGATGCACAAACTAAACAACAACCTAAAGCTAAGCAAGAAATCAAAGGAAAAACTGAAGATTAACCTAAAACTTGAAAGAAATCTGGTTTTTACACCAAGAACATGAAGAACAACAAAGAAAAATAAAACCTAAGACTAAAACCTAAAAAGGAAAGAAAAAACTAAGCTTGTTGCAAATGGAGGCGAATTAGGGCTTTTATAGTGTTTAGAGAAAAGCCCTAATTCGCACTAAAGACAAAAAGCTAATCATTGTCTTGGATCTTGGGCCTTGGTTCAGGTGCTATCCGGATTTGAGTTGGTCGGGTCGGAGCGTGTTTGACTTTGAGTTGGTAAGTGCGTGATTGATCCGGGCTGAGGATGCTTGAATGAGATCGATCCAACTAAGAAGCGTCTGAGAGTGGGATCGATCCAGGGATTGAGTACCTGAGATCGATCCAGACAATTATGGGGTCGATCCTACCTTGCTTCCTTATTAGTCTTGCTTCAATTCCATGCACTTCCTTAGCTTCGTCTGAGACTTCACAAATTTCCTTGAATGAGAAAGCGAGATCGATCCAGGCTGATGGTGGAGATCGATCCATGCTGAGATGGGATCGATCAGAGATCGGTCTGAAGTGACTATAGGATCGATTTGAAGTGAGTGCGGGATCGATCTGAATAGAGT
This sequence comes from Iberis pinnata, assembly GCA_900406425.1. Lineage (NCBI taxonomy): Eukaryota > Viridiplantae > Streptophyta > Magnoliopsida > Brassicales > Brassicaceae > Iberis > Iberis pinnata. The sequence goes on from OVBE01013280.1 coordinate 8,168, forward strand.
GTAGATCGATCCAGAAGCTTGGTGTTGGGATCGATCTGGATTTGATGCAGAAGTGCTTGAGATCGATCCATGCTTGTGATGGGATCGATCCAGGTAGGTGTTGGGATAGATCGAGTCCATTCCATGCTAAGTGCTGCTCCTTTCAATTTTAAGTGTTGTTTTTCTGAAATCTCCCAAATCCTTCACGAAAACTCCTGAAAGTTCTGAAAAATCTTCAAAATGCATGCATATGCAAATTCTGATGCAAAAGTCCTAAAAATCATAAACTTACTAATATCAACTATAAATGTGATGTATGCACGCTTTAAGACCTCAGAAGTGATGCTAATTGATATCTAAAATCCATAAAAATTCAGAGTCATCACATGGCAATAACAAAAATTATAGAACCATCGACATATACAGAGGCCAAGAAACATGATTCATGGGTAAATGCAATGGATGATGAGATTAAAGCACTTGAAACTACCAACACCTGGATATTTGTTCTTTACCAGACTCAAAACATGCAATTGGTTGTAAATGGATATACAAGGTCAAATATAATTCAGATGGTAGTTTAGAAAGATATAAAGCTCGGTTAGTGGCTAAAGGCTACACACAAAAAGAAGGATTGGATTATGTAGATACATACTCACCTGTTGCAAAATTAACATCTGTTAAAATGTTACTTGGAGTTGCAACTAAACTTGGCTGGAGTTTGACTCAACTAGACATATCCAATGCTTTCTTGAATGGTGATTTGAATGAGGAAATATACATGAAAATACCACCTGGTTACAAACCAAAACAAGGTTCTCTGCCTCCTAATGTAGTATATAGACTACAAAAATCACTTTATGGCATGAAACAGGCATCTCGACAATGGTATATGAAGTTTGCAGAGACTCTTCATTCCCTTGGATTTATCAAAAAGGAATCTGGTCACACTATTTTTACAAAAGTGGCTGATTCTTGCATTCTCATTGTGCTTGTGTATGTCGATGATATAATTGTGGCCAGTAATAGTCAGTTTGCTTCAACTCATCTAATTGAACAGGTGAAGACCTACTTCAAGCTGCGTGATCTAGGACAGTTGAAATACTTTCTTGGACTAGAAATTTCCAGGTCTTCTACTGGCTTATCAATCTGTCAAAGGAAGTATGCTCTTAAGCTCTTGGACTCTGCATGATTGCTTGGATGTAAACCTTCCTCTATTCCCATGGAGCCAAACCATAAACTTAGCAAAGAAGATGGTGAATTGTTAATAGATGCAGAACATTACAGGAGTATCATTGACAAGTTGATATATCTCACAATAACCAGGCCTGATATATGTTTCTCAGTTCAAAAATTGGCACAATTTTCTTCTGCTCCACGAGTTTCACATCTGAAGGCAGTGCACAAAATTTTGCAATATATCAAAGGCACAGTTGGCCATGGACTGTTTTATTCTTCAGATCCAAACATTGACTTAACTGCCTTTGCTGATGTTGATTGGGGAGCATGTTTGGATACTAGAAGATTAGTTTCATGCTCTTGTATGTTCCTTGGTGACTCTCTTATCTCTTGGAAATCAAAAAGACAGAAAATGGTGTCACATTCTTCTGTAGAAGCAGAGTATAAGAGCATGTCTCTTGCTGTCAAGGAAATTATATGGCTTCGTAATCTCATTCAAGATATGCAGCTGCCTATCAAGTCTCCAACTATGATGTATTGTGATAATAAGGTTGCGATACACATTGGCAACAATCATGTCTTTCACGAAAGGACTAAATACATTGAAATGTATTGTCATTCTTTTCGCGAGAAGGTTGATACTGGCATACTCAAGCTGTTACATGTTCGGAAAGATTGTCAAGTGGCTGACATTCTCACCAAACCTTTATATCCAGCTCAATTTCGACATCTTATGGCCAAGCTAGGAGTTTCAAGCATCTACGCTCCAGCTTGAGGGGGGATATTAGTGTGTTAGTTACACATTTATAGCTAGTTGAAGGTTGTTAGTCTGTTAAGTTAGTTGAACAGAGGATGTAAAGCTTATATAAGCACCATATGTACATTCATTTGAAGTTAATGAGAATATCTTTTACACACATTCTATTATTTACCAATAAATCTCCATGCATATATAAAATTTGTGATGTGTTTCGATGTATTTTGAAAGCATGTTCAATGTGTATGTTCTTCTCTTTTACCACAAGTGATCGATTGTTACGTGAAGAAGGTCGTTCTAACAAACTTCCACACCGAGAAGCCTACTCAAGAAGTTAAATCAGAAGTTAAAAAAGCATTGTCCTCATAAATACACTTGAAACGATCATTTTCCTCTAGTTAGAATCCATTTTGTTCTTACTACAAGAGAGAGATACATCGACATATACACTCATCTGCGAAAGACAAATTTTGTTTTCAGTCCTTGTGCTTGCTTTTTTCTGACTAATCATAAAACCAAAACCTGCCGAATAATTTATTCCACTCGATCGAAAGAATATATTAAAAGCTAAACACATGATTGTTTTTTTTCTTTTTCTTTTATAAGCAATAAATTGTATGGAGCATCTTTGGACCAAAGAAAACTAATTAGAGTACCAAAAGCAATCCTTTAGAGAGCCCACATTTTAAATGACTTTTTCTCTTTGCTCTTTTTTATTCTTAAGTTATTTACTCCTTTTATTGTAAGTTGTTCTAAAAGTAGTTTTGATTTAGCTTCTTTGTTCTTATTGATTCTTTACATCTAAAATGCAAAAATGCAATCGGATAAGAAGATAATCAACCCTTTGCTAGATGTTTTATAGTTTTAAAATATTTTACAGTTTTGCATAATCATTGAACATTGAAAGAAGAAGAAGAAAACTTAAAGATTGAACTTTTATTAATGTTTTGCTCAAGAGACAAAGTTTACATGTTTTGCACCTGAAATAGTAAAGTTACAAGGCACACTCTTTAACCTAATTTCTTCACCTTTTCTTAACAAACTTAAAGCATCAAATCGATTCTGGATTGGAATCAAATTCACCTTTTGCAAGCACACATTTTTCATGTTTTTGTCTTTTTCCAAGTCTGTTTTTGAGCATTCGACCGTTGGCTCAAAGCTCTGCGTTTCACTCTTCCTTGTGTGACTGGGCTTAAGTGTGTCGAGGCCCATGGTAGAATCTTTTGTTTCAAACCATTTTTGGTTCAAAGCTTCTGTTTGAATCCCAATCTTCGATAAAATGTCTTTATCCTGAACGTCCCCCCTCAAACTTGGTGTGGGTGGTGTTGTGACACCAAGTTTGTACCTTAAATCATAGAATGCTCTTTGAGGTAGAGACTTAGTGTATATATCTGCAAGTTGATGGTGTGATGGAACATGAGTGACTACAATTGCACCAAGAGCCACTCTTTCTCTAATGTAGTGATGATCAAGTTTAAAGTGTTTTGTCCTTGAATGAAACGCAGGATTTGCAGTGCGATAAACTGCAGACAAGTTATCATATTATACTTCTGGTGTTTTGTGTAGGGGAACACCTATCTCCGTCATAATTGCACATAACCAAGTTATTTCTGTAGCTGTATCAAAAAGAGTTCTGTACTCTGCTTCAGTAGAGCTCCTGGAGATTATAGCTTGCTTTTTAGATGACCAAGATATCAAGTTTGAGCCTAAGAATGTGCAATACCCTCCTGTGGACTTCCTTGTTACCTTAAAACCAGCCCAATCGCTATCACTATAGCCCCTTAAAGTAGAATCTGTTTCTTTTGTGAAGGAGATACCCATACTGATTGTTCCATTTATATATCTGAGGATCCTTTTCAGCAGGTAGAAGTCGGAGACACTAGGCTTATGCATTTTCTGGCACACATAGTTTACAGAATACTATAAATCAAGCCTTGTGAGTGTAAGATATTGGAGTTTACCTGCAAGGCTGATGACTCTGAATTTTCACAGTTTTTACTTATCAATAGCATCGATTCTGAGGTCTAAAAGCGTGCATACACCACATTTATGGTTGATTTCGCTAAGTTTAGTGTTTTTAGGACTTTTGCATTAGAATTTGCATATGCACGCATTTTGGAGGTTTTTCATGACTTTCAGGTGTTTTTGGGAAGAATTTGAGAAATTTCAGACAACAGCACTTGACATTGGAATGGACTTAGCACTCAACACTCAACTTTGGAATGGACTGAACTTACCTCCAAGCAGATGCATGATCGATCCCAACTCAATGCAGGATCGATCCCAGGCAATTCAGCAACGAAACAGGATCGATCCCGCTCAGCACCTTCGGGATCGATCTTAACTCAATGCAGATCAATCCCAACAACACTCCATATCGATCTTGCAACGTACCCAGATCGATCTCAGGCAATCCTGCAACAAAACAAGATCGATCCTGCAGTCATGTTTCCAACGTTTCTGGTGAAATCTCAAACAAAGACAAGGAAGAACACAAAGACAAAGCAGGACTAAGAAGACAACTCATGAGATCGATCTCACTTGTGTTAGGATCGATCTCAGGTACTCAACACCGGGATCGATCCCAACCTTAGACAAAGTTTGGACGCAACGAAGCTGGATCGATCCCAAGCAAGCACCCTTTAGTCCGGATCGATTGTGCACTCNGAAGACAATGATTTGCAATCTGTCTGTAGTGCGAATTAGGGCTTTTCTCTGAACACTATAAAAGCCCTAATTCGC
>OVBE01013281.1:0-12824 GCA_900406425.1 Iberis pinnata
CCGGTTATTTTTGCAAACTCGATCATCAAAAATCGAAGAGGTTGTCCACCAAACACTGTCCACAGTTCGTACTTCCTCTTCGTCACAACTTGACGACACAGTAACGCGTGTACCAGTTTCGAAGCCATAGGACAATAAGATAGAGGAATTTCAAAAAGTTTCCCAAACGGGGACTTCAAAATCGTCTGCATCTCCGGTGTACCGTGCAAATTAACGGCAATCAAGGCAAGGTAATCCAGTTTAGAATAAATGTTTAACCTGGATTTAGGATAGTGGTCCGTCGCAAACAATCGTCTGGGGAGCTTATGGTCGAAGTCATCGCCGACTGTAACGATTTATTTTCCTGCCATCTTCAACTGACTTTTACCCTCGCGACGGAAGCTGTAGAAAAATGTAATATCGTACGCGAGCTGGACAAAAATTTGAAATCTTTCGCAAAAGAAGGTGGGTTTTTTGAATTTTGACAGTTTCTAAATTTAAGACTTTTTCTTTTTTTTTATATGAGTGACAAGGTAAAGGTAACTTTTTATTTTTGATAAAAGAAAATCAGAATTCATTCAAAAGTGCTAAACCCACTCGCACAACAAAATATGGAGGGGCCCACAATGAGGGTAAATGAGTAAGATTAGGAAACTAAGTCCACATAAATCAGAAAGTCCACTATTGTGAAAATAGTGGAGGTTTGTATACACCATAGTGTAATTGTTTTCAAGATGTATTCAAACAAAAAAACACCAACCATCTCGGATAGAAAACAAAAAAAAAAAGAGAAAACAAAAAGAAGAAGAAGAATTAAAATCTCAAGAAAACGTATTCCAAAAAACATGATCCATTAGATGAATTTGTCGAAAATAAAAATAAACAACCTAATATTTTTGGAGAAGGTGAAGTGAATGAGAATATAAATAAAGATCACATATAGGAGTCTACTTGAATAAGAGAATATGAATGTAGTGAACAAGAAAAAGTTGAAAGGTATTGATGGTGAGAATAAGAATAATTTGGTTATTATATCAATGGAAAAAGAATTGTTTAGGAATGTTGGTTTTCAAATTTTGGTGAATGATTGTAGAAAAGAAAGAAAAATAATTATGTTTATAGAATTATGTTTTAATTTTCTATATTAAATTTTTTATGTGATTATGATTTTTATTATTGCATATAAATTTATAAATTGGTGCATTTATTTTTGTAATGGATTATGGAAATTTTTTATGTTCACACTTCGTTATAGTATTTTAAACTAATTAAACTTAAATTATCCTAATTTATTAACAAAAAAACACCATCATAATTTAATTTACTAAAGTTTATATACAAAAGAAGTCACAATAACTGAACTTATGCACATAAAGCTTTAGAAACACATCACATAAAACTTCAATGATCAATGCTACATATGAAATCTGTTGTGTATATGTACATTATTGTTACTTTAACCAATGCTATTAAATTATCATTCAAGTTTTGATGGTTACGGTCACTTGAACTGATGAATATTGCAGTGTGTATAAATTATTGTAAACAGTAAAAAGTTGTATGTTGTATGATTAATGAGTGTGTAAGTAGTACCAAGTTATGTTATATTCTATTCTAGGAAATTTGAATTTATAAATTAAATAATTGTATAATTGACATAGTTATCATTGCAAAATATATGTTGTGCATATGTATGCGTAAAGCCTTAAACGGACACATTGAAAGCTAAGATGCTAAAGACTCAAATATTAGTAAACGAACGAAACAACAAATTTTTTTGGGATGTTACTGGTATTATATATTCTTTTGCTTGAAATAATTCCATGATAACATAAATCAAATTTTCAATGGTTTTAAAGGGGGAAAACACTAGTTTTTTAGTTCACTAAATAAACATGTCAACTAAATTATAGCACCTATATTTTTTTAAACCATAAATTCTAACTTACCATGTAAAACAACAATAAAAGACTAGTAGTAGACATTTATTTGTGAAGAGGTAGAAATTGATATGTAGTATATCGGTAACCAAGTTATGCATGGTAGAAGTTAGGTTCGCGCAAAATATCTGAAATCGAAAATCCAAAACGATTTATGAGATATCGAATTAAATTAGAATCTATGTACATCGTCAATAAATTTTTTAATTTTTACTTGATGAATCATAACCGAATCGATATCAAACTGAGAATAAAAAGAATATCCAAAACAATAAATATATTTCAAAAAATTTAGTTATATTTATATTTATATAGGATAAAAGTTTATAAAATTACAATTATAAACTTAAATATATAATTATTTTTCACCACAATAATAAATATTTGAATTTTTAGTTATGATCTTTAAATTTAATTTAATTTTTTCTAAAATTGATTAATTTTGTTAGTTTTTTCGCGTATTCCGGATAAAAATTTACCATACCGATGCATTTAATCCAACTATCTGGAACTGAAATAGAATCAAATTCGAACTAAAATTATAATATACATGAATCAGTTTTTAATTTTGTATTCGAATTACTCCAAATCAATAAGTGATTTGAACCAAAACCGTATAACCACTACAAGGAAACATAAGGTTTTTCTACTGAATTTCCTACAGTTTTCCTACGAGTTACCTGTCCCTCGGAAATCAATAGGAAATTTCCTACATATTTCTTACGGAAATACTTATCCGTAGGAAAGCCGTTGGAAATTTCCTACAGATTACTTGTCCCTCGAAAATCAATAGGAAATTTCCTACAGATTTCCTACGGAAACACGACTGGTAGGAACTTCGTAGGAAGTCTGTGGGAAATTAGTAGCCGTTTCTTGCCGTTTCGAAAATCAGATTTTCCTACGGAGATTATCTGTAGGAAATCCGTAGGTTTTTTTGTTTATAAAAACCAGAAGCTTGTATCACACAAGCACACACACAAAAGTATACAATTATCTCAAATTATAATCACAAACAACGAGTAGTTTGGAATATGTTGTATTTTCGATCGTGGATGGACGGACCGATGATGGATCCGGAGACGAATTTACTTGTTGAAGAATATGCAAGAGGTGTATGCGAATTTATGGAATTAGCTTGTCAATAACATTCAGCTCATAAATATCGTAAGTTGAAGTGTCCATGTTCCGTTTGTAGAAATTCTCACAATATTAGGATTGATTTAGTTTGGAATCATTTATATTGTAATGGGTTTATGGCCGGTTATAAGATTTGGTATTTGCATGGAGAAAGACCATAAGGTAGTAGTAGTAGTAGTGTACCTTATGTTGCGGGTAGTTTAGAAGAACAACCTTGAACAGAAGTAGATTTTGGTGTTGGTACATTTCAGATGGTGAATGACGCATATCGCGACAACGTCCAACAGACAAGTGTAGAACAGGAAGAAGAACCAAATCTAGAAGCAAAAAGGTTTTTGATATGCTAGAGGCGGCTAAGAAATCATTATATAGCAGTTGTGGGGATGGCCAGTCGCCTTTGTCATCTGCTAGTAAATTAATGAACATAAAGACGGACTACGGATTACCGCAGGAGTGTGTTAATGCGATAGCTGATTTCATTAAAGATGTTTTTCCAGAAGAAAATATTTTTCCAGGAACTTATTACGAAATTCAGAAACTTGTTGCTGGTCTTGGTCTACCATATGAGGTGATTGACGTGTGCATCGAAAATTGTATGATATATTTGAGAAAAGACGAAGATCACACAAGATGTCATTTTTGTAAGAAGCCTCGTTATCAACAAACTAGCGGAAGAGCTCTCATCCCACATAAGCAAATGTGGTATCTACCATTAACTGAAAGGTTGAAGAGATTATATCAATCAAAGTGTGTTGCTGGGAAAATGAGATGGCATGCAGAGCATACAATAAACGGTCAGATCATTCATCCTTCAGATGTGGAAGCATGGCGACATTTTCAGTCTATGTATCCGAGTTTTGTATATGAGCGACAAAATATTTATTTGGATTTATGCACAGATGGGTTTAACCCATTCGGGAAGCATGGAAGGCAATACTCCTTGTGGCCAATGATTGTCACACCTTACAACTTACCACCATCTTTGTGCATGCGTCGGGAGTTTTTGTTCCTCTCTATTCTCGTTCCTGGTCCAGAGCATCCGAAGAGATCACTTGATGTTTTTTTGCATCCATTGATCTTTGAGTTGCAGATGTTATGGGAGCATGGTGTTGACACATATGACGTATCAAAACAGCAAAACTTTCAGATGCGTGCAGTATCCATGTTTTGTTTATAGCTTCATTGATAAGTTGTATGTAGTATACAAAAATAAAGGAGCAAAAAGATATCAACCGTCTACAAAACGAGCGTATGAAGAAATTCATGGAGGAGATGTGGGTGCGGTTTGGCGGTTCGGCTACCTATCCGAGTAGCAGTTTAGGATTTATGTAGTTTTATTTATGTTTATTTTCTAACATTTTAAACATTTTATCATTTGGATTTAAAATATAATTTTCTAATTTTGGATTTAAATTTTAAATTTTAATATAATTTTTAATAAAATATTAATATTTGATTTATTTATTTAATTAAATTTATTCATATTTTTTATTTTTTAAATTGAATTTTCCTACGGATTGTCATTAGGAAATCCGTCTGAGACTAGGATATCCGTAGGAAACATGGCCGTAGGAAATCCGTAGGAAATTTTCTACAGCACGGCCGTGGGAAATACGTTGGACATGTTGCGCTATAGGAAACCTGTAAGAAATAATGTCGTAGGATATCCGTAGGAATATTCCTAAAGCTTAGACCGTAGGAAATCTATAGGAAACATTGCCGTAGGAAATTCGTAGGAAATTTCCTACAAAAACTAATTTCCGATCGGAAATTACGTCTTTCCTACGGATGTTTATGTAGAAAATTAGTTGTTTTCTTGTAGTGAACTAAACACTCAAACATATTACTATTATATGCGACTCAAATCTATTGACGCCTTATAATTACGTGATTTGTAAAAACAATGTGAAATGGTTTTATCATTATGAATGTTTTTTTATACAAACACATTTATCTTCGATATAACTATTTTAATATTCTAAAGTAATTGAAGCGAATATGTCGGAAGAAACATTACTAATATATTAACAAAGAAAAACCATTCTAATTTAATTTACTAAAGATTACTTACAAAGGAATTCACAATATCTAAACGAATGCACATATTTAAAACATTAGAGACGTAATACATAAAGCTTTAAACGCTCATGCAGATTACATATGTTTTGATATTTAATTACTTTTTATAAGTTTTTAGAACTTCTATTTAAAATTTTTTACAAGTTACAACCTCGTAGAAATATGTTATATTGTAGGGTATTTTAAACTTAAAAACGAGTAAATCATTGTACTATATATAACTGAGAATCGACCATTCACTATTCTTTCAGTGTATACGAAGAATGGGTGTCTGAAGTTTTTACTTTTGTGATTTTCAAGGTGAAATTCTGCAATCACAGTAGAGACCCATTTACTCTTCTTTCATTGTACAAATAATGAGCATATAATAAATAAATGGTGCTATGATAATCTTGAATACAAGTTTGCATTTTCTGGTCAACAATTCATTTGCATTCGTCATGATCTTTGCTAGCATTTTCAGTGAACTTCTATCAATTGTTGACCAGTTGTTGCTATGTGTAACTACGTTTGATTTAGAGGATTTGTATGTGCTTGCTTGATCCACCTTCACCGTTTGATGCATCTCATATGGATTATAGCTTGGTCCCCTCGAGAAGGTATAAGCCCTTGTGAACAAGCAATTGAATGTGAAAAGAAATCGATGCTTAATGAATTTTCGAAAATGTATATGTTTTGTGATTGGGGACGAGTAACTATTGCACTGTTTTGTTCTTGGTTCTCAGATAAAGCATCTTGAAATTGATCAGAGATTATTTTTTATAGTTGATGGTACTTAACTCATATAATGTAATATAAATATTTTTGATGAGATCTTGATTAGTAATACTGAGAGAGACCTTTTTGATGGGAAGCACTGACAATGAAATTTTAATAAATAAAGTAACTTAACTATATAAATTAAACTCTGTCCGAAGGACGGGTCAACTACTAGTTTTATAAAAAAAGGAATTGAAACATTTTCTCTCGCTCGTTTAATTTAGATATCGAAAAATTTTCATTAGGACTGGTGGTCAAAGGCTACCATAGTGTCAGTGGTGTTCCACGTTTTTTTTTCTTTTTTAACGCTTGTTTCTTTATATTTTATGTGTGTTTGGGTCTTGTTTTTGTAGGAGATATTGTTCGGTCAAATCAAAAGAAAAACCACATATCTGGAATAATTTCTTGACTCTGTTGGGAAAGTCGCCGGATTTTGACTGTCAACAAAATACGTTTTCCTTCGCGGTGGAGAGACAGTGCTCATGGTCCACTCCATCTCTCATGACATCTTCTCACTTTTGTCCTTGTCCTCTATCATTGTCATCAATTCTTACTATCTCTCTTATGTTAGTGAAGGGTTTCTTATAGATCTTAATTTGAGAGGTTGGTTTCTTTTCTGTGTCAGGGGTTGTGAGATTTTATTCAATGGTGTGGGGGATTTGGTTCCGAGTCTTCAGGATGTCCAATTATGTTTTTTTCATCACCCTTGGCTGAAATATTATTTATATTTGAGTTTATTTACGTTTATGTTCTTGTTGTATTGTTATAGGACGTGTTCTCTCTTTCCTCATTATGTCTACTGTGTTCTTTTTTGGCCTTCTCAGATCGATTCCTTCATCTACAATGATGAACCGATTAGGACACTTCTAACTTCCTCCTAAAAATTTAATCTTCATATTCAGGCAAGGTCTGAATTTTGTGTGTATTCTCTTTACTGGTTTATGGTCGCTTTCTTGTTGGCTTATCCGGTTCCAGCATCTGCAACAAGCTGAACAAAACCACATGAGAGGTCTTGTTATACCAGTTCTTAGAAGCACATGGTTTTCTCTTTAAATATCTACCTATTTTAAGCGATGACATGTTCATCAACAATCTCGTAGTTTGGCGATTCATCTTCAATGTTCGGTTTTTGTTCGATGAAAATTGTGGCGATCATTGATGGACAAAGGTGGATTTTTTTTTAGTTTAGCATCATTGTTTCAAGTTGTAAGTTGTATGTATTTGACTTCTAGTATGTGAAAATTTTATTTCCTAAAATTTCTAGGCTTTGATAGACGAAATATGCGAGTTTTTGTGTTTCTTGTTTGTAAAACATTTTGTGTTCAATATTAATCCTCATATGAACAATGTGTTATGGATATACATATTATCAAAAATTTAAGTAAGAAATATCTTTGATAATATTAATTTGGTGAAAGGTTTAACAAAAAATTATTGATAAAGAACTATAGTTTTTGTATCAACTTTAACCGAATATATAAAGTTATTTTCATTCTTATCGAAAAATAACTAAAATTATTTAATGTTAGCTTTGAATTTTTTGATCAATATCATATTTCATGGATTTATCAAATATGCTTTTGTTTATGTTTGTTGATTATTAGTGATATGATATATAGGGGATAACGACTTATTCATGGTTGAACATATAGCTTGTTGGGTTATTCATTCCTACACATATGGATAGTGTTGTTAACTATCGTTATTTAATAATTTTTCAAACTCACAGTAGTATGTTGTCTCATATAAATGCATTTTACTATTATGAGATTATATATTATATTAAGAGAAAATTGGATAATAAGATACTAAATATTTTTTTCTAATTTGCTAAAAGGATACTTTGTAAAACTCTTTGTATTTAGGTACTTTTTTGTTTTGTGAAAGGTGAATTGTTTGTGAATGATGATAGAGAATTGTTCGTGTGAATCGTGAATTGTTTTGTGTATTGATCAATGAGTCATGTGAATAGTGAATTATTTGTGTGAATGACGAATGATTCGTGTGAATGAACAAATACACCTATTTTCAAATATAATAATAAAAGTACCTATATTATAAATAAAAAAAACAAAAGTACCTATATTCTAAATTTTTTTTTTTTAAAAAAGTGCTCACTTTACAAAAATACTCTTATATTAACGGGGATGATACATGTTGTTGTTTTAATGAGTAGAGCGATATCGTTTTGACATAATAATTTGTCATTTTAACTTTTTTAATCAACATCATTTCTTTCGAATACTAGTACAATGTCCATGTCATCGTATGAGTTATCTCCGTTAATAGAATAATTCACGATGTAATTGTCAATACATCTATAAACAAATGATTGTGTAGTAGAAATATGAAAATTCATAAAATAACAAATGAAAATAGTTAACAGCACGGTTCACATAACTAGCTACATGTACGTGCACGTATAAAATGTTCTTCCTGATATATATATAGGTCATCATGATTAGTAGGACTGGCATTCGGGTCCTCAAGTACCTACAAGAAAATAGTAAATTTGCTACAGAAATTTGTGACTACATCAGTAGTTCTATAAGAATAAGATTAGGCATTTGTTAACCACATTTGTTTTGCCTTATGAAGCTAGAAGCAGTAGTGCTATAAGAATAGGATTAGACATTTGATAACCACATTTTTACATATTTATAAGTCTCTCACTCTGAGTGTAGATACTTTTATGTTTTATCTTTCTCATGTCTTCAAGGTGTTTGTTAAAATGTCTCCTGCCTAAATATTTTTTTTTGTTGAAACGAATGCTTCACTTTTCTATTATTTTTAGGTTATTTTAATGCTTTTGCATTTAATTTATGTGAACTAAAAATTGTTTTGAGCTTACATCTCAAAATGTTTGAATCTCACACGACACAACACTACTTTTGATTTGTTATTAAGGTCAGGTTCAACAGTTCGTGTAGTTGATCTACTATATCTCTTTATCTTTTGTCCATATAAGAATACAATTTTTACAATAACAAGTTAAGATGTTTGTGTCATGAATCAATTGTTACGTTGTGTAACCAGTTTCTGATTTAGTGTGATTTTGGTTTAGAACAATTTCTGGTTTATAAAGGTTTTGAGTCTTATTCAGCTTCTGGTTTATAAAGGTTTTAAATCTTGTTCTAATGAATTTTGATTTTGTATCGTTTTTGTTCTTCTGGTTTTTATACAGTTTCTTGTTTGAGTGTATATAGAGTTTTTAGCTCTTGATACTTAATTATTTTTTTAGATTTTTAGCTCGGATTTTTAGTTCTTGATTTTATACAACTTATTATAGCTGTGATATTTTAGATTTTTTTATTTATATAGTTTGTGATTTTTAGTTCTTGATACTTATATAGTTTGTTTTAACTTTGATAAGTTGGTTTAGTTTGAATAAACTGTGAATGAATCTCTGGTTTGTTAAATGAAATGAAGTTCTTTTTTGCAGGTTTACTCGAGATAAGGGTAAATTGACTCGGAAAATTTCAAAGATCTTGAAAGATAAATTTGATGCACCTTATTACAACTGGTCTGTAGTACCAACGGGTATTCGAAACCGATACTTCATTGATTTCGCAGTAAATTACATTTATACTTTTACTTATATAAACTTAGTTTTAAGTATTTATTTATATATAAACATTGTTTTTTATGTGTAGCATGCTTACATTTGAGATCCATGGTCATTGATCAAGTGCATAAAGAGTTCAATATAATTTGTGGGAAGCGCATGAAAGAAATGATTAGCCAAGTAAAACGTAAAAGGGAGCGTCCAAGGTGGATCACAAAGTCATTGTGGAGACAAATGGTCACTCACTGGGAAACAAAAGCAGCAATAGCAAGAAGTAGAAAAGCTTCTAAGGCTCGGACCAGTCTTTCTGATGGACTTGGTCTCCGTAAACACTACTCGGGTCAAAAATCGGTCATACAAATTGAACAAGAGATGGTAATTTAAAATTTTTTAAAACTGTTTACTTAATGATTACTTAAAGTTTTTGAGTAACTTTTACTTTATATTTCAGGTGGAAGAGTTAGGAAGACCGGTTCCGCTTGCAGAAGTATTTATAAGGACACATACAAAAAAGGATGGGACGTATGTAGATTTAAAATCTAAACAGATTTGTGAACATTATGAGAAAAACTTGGAGGTTAGAGTATCTCAACTTGATCCTTCCAAGAAACTTTGTACAGATGAACTGAATGTTTTATTCACTGAGATAAAAACTTCTAAATAAAATTTCCAGTCTCTTTTATTATTAGTGTTACCTTACTAATCTAATTTTTTTTAGTCTTCTGTACCTGATGCAAGAGGACATTCTTTTGGACTTGGTAGCCTTGAACGATTTTATGGAGGAGGAAAGAGGAAACATGGCGAGTCTGCTTCTTCTGCATTTCTCACACTTCAAGAACAGCTTCTGGCGGCTCAAAAAAAGATCGAAGAACAAGCTGTTGATAATGCTCACCGAGATGCCAAATTACAAGTTAAGATTGCTCGTCGCGATGCCGAAGCTGCCTGTCGTGATAGTGAGCAATGAAACCAGATTTTCAACTTGGATTTGGTTGTTAGCTACTTTCGAGACAACAATCCTAAGTTTGCGGTGTATGTGGCTGCTCAGACTAATCTGGAGATGACGACCGCAACTTCAACATCACATGCAATGCAGGTTTAGGATTTTCAAATGTAGTTTCAGGTTTTTGAGGTTTAGTTGCGGGTTCAAATTAGAAGTTGAAAGTTTCTGGTTTTTGGATGTTATGATTGCAGGTTCAAATTAGGATTTGAAAGTTTCTAGTTTTTGGATGTTATGGTTGCAAATTTATGAGTTTTTAAATGTAGTTTTAGGTTTTGGAAGTTGAAACTTTGGATTTTATGATCTGCATTAGTCTGCAGTTTTAGTTGTAAGTATTTTGTGATTGATGCAAATATTAAGGCTTTCAACTTTCAAGTCTGTAACTTTTTTTTATGAATATGTAAACACAACTTTGGTTACTAGTTTTATATTTAATGAAAAAATTTTCCTTTTTATAATTGAATATCTCAGAATAATAGTAATTAATAGCAATTTAGATTTATTTTCGTAGGCTAAAATTAAAAAGAAAAAAAAATAAGTAAAAAAAGTTGCTAAGTAGTTACAAACTTTGTGACTAAATTAAAACGACAGTCAATTAAAATGTCACAAAAAGAGTCACAAAACTTTTACCTGATTAGTCACGATTAAGTTACAAAAGTTGCTACGAAATTGTGACCACTAAATAACCAGAAATCGTTACTAAATAGTGGCTAAATTTGCAACATATTCTTGACTCAAGAAATGTTGTAAAGTAGTCAAAACATATTGTCACTATACGTCACTAATACGAAACGAATTAGCAACTACAATATTTAGTTGTAAATTTGCTATAAATCTCGCCTGTCACAAAACAGTAGCTCTTTTACCACCAATTAGCGACTAAATGTTTTGCGACTAAGGTTTTGCGACTATAATAGTTAATCACAAAAGAGTCACAAAATCCTTTTTTGTGACTGCTTTGCAACTAGGCCAGTAGTGGCAGATCTTTTGTTTTCTTGTAGTGGATCGGATTCGGTTAAGACTCGATCGAGTCCAGGTTTTTGGGTATAGGAGTTTTAGATCCATTGTAGAACCGGATGGTTTTCGGGTCGGTACCAGGTCAGGTTGGGTTTGTTCGGTCCATTAATCTAAAATTGTAAAAAACACAAAAAAAAATTGGGTCCTAATTTTTCGAATATTTCGGATCCAAGTGGACCCGAAAATATAATTATACCCCAAATTTCATAAATTACCTAAAAATTTTGCACAATTAATACCCGAAAATTTTTGATACAAAATTCAAGAAATGTGCATGGCATGTAAATGCTCAGGAATTAGAAGACAACCAAGATACTCTATAACGAAGTACAAATGTATGTCTAATTACTAAAGGATAACACTCTAATTACTGAAAGATAACACTCGGAAAAACACTGTAAACTACATCACTTATGAATATATGCTTATCAATTCAAGTTATGTAAAGTGTAAACTACTACATTTGAGTAAAGAAAGAAAACAAGTTGACCAATTCATAAACATATATTAAACTTTAGATAAAATCGAAACCATGAGATGTACCTCGTCATTTACATGAGATTTCTTCTGAAGCCAATTGATACTAATTATCTGCAACAACCATAGCAAACAATCAATACAAACAACAACCACATTTTACAATTAAGGATTCGAGGTGTTAAACAGCT
Organism: Iberis pinnata; assembly: GCA_900406425.1. Taxonomy (NCBI): domain Eukaryota; kingdom Viridiplantae; phylum Streptophyta; class Magnoliopsida; order Brassicales; family Brassicaceae; genus Iberis; species Iberis pinnata. The sequence goes on from OVBE01013281.1 coordinate 12,142, forward strand.
TAATCAGATAACACAACTCAAAACAATAAATCATAAGCAGATCCAAACGATACATGTAAACCATAAGACAAAATTGTTTTACCAATTACCTGGATTTCTGCAGATGGATTTTGATTGCTGAATTTGTCTGAGAAAGATGTGATTGCAGTTTGTGATTTTTTCGTTTTACAAAAGAAAATTTTGAATTTTTTGTTCTGGAAACTCACAGGATTATCTACGGCAACCGTAAACATAAATTAAAAAATATATTAGTGTTTTTCGTTTCTCGGGTACCCAAATCGTTTTCGGATCGGTTCTATTTCAGATCGGATATTCGTAATTCAGCAAAATTAAACCCAGTCGAGTATTTTACATACATGGTTTGAATTATGTTCGTTTTTTTGGATCGGGTACGAATCGGATTTCGGATCTCATGAATTATGCTCAGTGCTAATGATTAGAAGACAAAATATTTTAACATACATTATACAAAGTATGCATGAATCAGTATATAGGATTATTTCCACGAAAAAAATTAATAGAAGTATTTGTTAGAACATCTCCATTTTAACGATATGTTTTGGATAAATTTTAAGCTAAATACATATTTGTCACTATCTTTAAAAAAGCAAAGCACAGATGCAATGAGAATAGTGTAAGATATGATTCTTGTGGGAAGATTTTTAGAGTTGTATCTTAAGATA
>OVBE01013282.1:0-12824 GCA_900406425.1 Iberis pinnata
TCCGGGAGCATTTGCCCGATCGGGCAGATTTTTGCCCGATCGTGCACTTCAATGCACCTTTGCACGATCTTCTCCTGCGAGTCAGCTTGACCAGTCTTCAGTAAAATAGCCATAACTTTTGATTGCACCGATGGATCGACTTCAAAATAGCCATAACTTTTGATTGCACCGATGGATCGACTTCAAACCACTTGGAAATGAAAGCTAACTCAGCTTCATCCATCGGTGGGAACATCTTCAAACATTGCTAAACTTCTGACCCTTCTGCCGGATTCTGCACCTGAATATGCTANCACCTGAATATGCTAATTTGTACCCAAAACGTCTCGAACACCTATAAACCTGTAAAAACACCAATTTTGCAGAGAAAAGCTCGGATAACGTTGAATAGAAAGCATAAATGCTTACTATAAAGCGTTAAAACTGAGTAATATCAAAATCCCAAATCAATCAAACCATCAAGTCATTTCAACCAGCTCATTAAATTCAATTAAGTTCAGATAAATGCATTCTCACCTATGGGGGTATCGATCAATGTGCTCAAATACCTCTTGTATCAAAATACCCATATCAAACAGAGCATCAAACGACTTCTGGTCATGATTTTTTTTTCTCTCTTTCTCCCTTTCTCACTTCTCTTTTCTTTTTCTTTTCTTACTGTTTTTGTTTTCTTTTTTTATTTCTTCGCATTTCTGCGCTTTCTTTCTTTTGTTTTCATTTTTTAGCAGCCGATTTTTTTGGGATTGACTACGGATTTCTAGGTCACGTTTTCAATCCTTTTTCTGTACTGTTTTTATTTCTGAAGGGAGAAAGAGAGAAAGCACCCAGATCATACTGAAATAACTTGTCGATTTTACAGAGCACTGAAGAGAAAAGTACATAGCTTTCAGAGTATACCAACACCATAAGCAAGAGAAATTAAGTTCAAGTTAAGTCATATCATGGCAGAGCTAGCATCAAATCATCAACAATCCAAAAGACTCATAACTTTCATCAGAAAATCAATCAGCAATGGGGTTATAATCATAATCATAGTAGTTAAATCTAAGCCATTAATATAAAAAGATCAATACTATACTCACACTAGGCTAGTAATCATTATAGATCTTGATCATGGTTCCTTCGATTTTATAAGACTAAACTAAACCAAAAACAAAAAATTTGAAAATTTTCACCAAAAAGACAAAACATCAAAACATAGTTAGTATCATTACACCCTCCCCCAGACTTACTTCACACCGTTCCGGTGTGAAAATAAATCCAAGAGAAGGAATAAGAGTAACTAGAATCAATAGAGAAGTCTGCATGATGAAAATAAAAAAAAAACAATACTGCATGAGCTCAAGGGAAAGAAAAGTCCTAATGGTGAATTGTCCCCAATCTGAAATCCGCTCCAAACTTGCTATCTTACATGATCGGGTTGTTGCTTGTAATTGCTATCTCTGCAAAACGAACACACACACAAGAGAAGTGTTAGTGTTCTTTAGATTTGAAACACATAATAGAATGGTTGTACAATGATTGAGCAATGCTAACTTAAGAGCTAACAAGAATTACTTATAAGAGAAACCATTAAGAGCATAATGATCAAGCAATACTAATTAACAATCAACAAGAATCATATGTGAAATACACTATTCGAAAACAGGTCTAAGCAATCAATCCAGCATCATATCATCAAGTTGATAAGCAAAGAACAATGATCGAGCAATACTAATTATAATTAGCAAGAATCAAGAAATACTTCATGAGAAATTCCAACTAATCATAACTCTAAAATCAATTCAAGTCAAAACATCAAGAACGGTGGTTAATGGTGAACAATGATCTTAGCAATACTAATAGACATTAGCAAAAACAAGAGAAAAACCATTTAGATAACCAACAATTCAGGTGAGATGAATAAGAATGAAAGTAGATAAGACATAACCCAGAGTGTCTTGAAGATCTTTCACCAGTAATATCCTATATCACAGAGAACTAAAACTAAAAATAAACAAGTTAGCAAAAGTAAATCAAAACTTGAAAACCAACTAATCTAAAACATCATATAATGGGATACCTCCCACTCAGCGCTTGTTTAACGTCAATAGCTTGACGAACTTACCTTCTAAGCTAGGATTAAATCAACATTAAGAGACGCTCCATAACAAGCTCCATATCAGACATCTCAGCTTTAGAACTTTACTCAGCATATCCTTTGTAACATTGGCGACACCGACATAGACTCGTTGAACCGCCCACCAAAGAGATACATGAGGAATTATGACTATCAGAGCAACGATGATCTTAATATGAAATCAATAAAGCCTGTGGAACTCTCATGGTCGTATCTGAAGATTATACTAACCAGTTTTGTATATTTTGTTTCTCTCCTAAATCAATTTTTGTTTTGTCATCCAAAGAATGATCATTTGATTGTTTATTACAATTCTTCGGTGTTAGATTAGAAAATTCAGGCAACACTTGTTTCATAGCTTCAGTGTTACAGTGTTTCACTCATATTGGAGATCTAATTGAAACCCTTCGCTCATACAAATACCAAAATCCTTGCAACTGTAAGAATACTTCTTTACTCTGTTTCTTTATTATGTGCCTTGTTGGCTCATTGTCTCAATCTTATAGCTTATTTTGGTTTTTCTTCAGGTGGAGATGAGAAGTTTTGTGTTATGCAGATTCTTCGAAAAGCTATCGAGCTTTATCTAAGGTCAAAATAGTGACTGTTGTCTTTAAATTTTTTCTTCTCTAAATTCTCGTTGTTGTTTCTCAATCTTATAGCTCGTTTTTTATTTGTATTTTGTAAGCATCTCTGAGAATTTTCTGTCGATCAAGGAAAAAATGTGATGGAAAACGTTGGAACTCCTTTTCTCGAATTAGTTTTATATTTCTTACAACTATTGAATTTAGAGAACAAAGACGAGTCGACAAAAAAAAGAACAAAGGAGAAGAAATTTGTTTTATTTATTTATTTAATTTATAACATTTATTGTAATTTAGAGTGGCGTCGCTTTGAATGGAACCAAAGTCAACAAAAATTGAGTCAGCATGTATTAGTACACGTCATCAATTTTACCTGATAAACTAACAGCGTGTCGGTATGAGGCATTTAAAATGTTTTTTTTTTGGAGTACGGGAACAAGATTAAAAAATAGATAATGTGGATGTTGTTTAATAAGCTTAAAAAGTGAGTTCATGAAAAAGTAACCATTGAGGATGTACAAGCACTAATCGGCCTTTTTCCCGTGAATAATGCTCTAAACTTTGAGATTTTAAAAAAACCCTTGCTTTTCACCTTATACTCAATTGCATTTCCAACTATTGCTTGAGGAATCAACATCACTTGAGAATCTCTCTTGGTCTTCTTCGGTTTCACCTTATACTTTTCTTTGACCTTGGCCTTTGGAATTGTGCTCCTTGTTGAGATTTGAGCTTCTTTATGTAAGACTTCATCAGTTTCAGCTTTGAGAGTAGGTTTGAACTGATTTTCATTCTTCATATCCTCTTCTTTTACCATAGTGAGTTTTTATTTACTTTTGGAGGAACCGCTGGATAACAAAATCTTTTCTTGATATGTTTTAGAAATATAACCTGATTGGAAAGATCTACAACAGCTCCTACAGTTGCAAGAAAGGGTCTCCCTAGAACCAAAGGTTCATCGTGGTATCCATTCATCTCCAAGATATGACAATCAACAGGAAAAAAACTCCCAATTTGGACCAATAGATCAGAGATAAATCCATTCAAGGATACAATAGAATCATTAGTAAGCTTAAAGGTCATCTTATAAGGTTCGATTCCTGAAATCCCCAATCTTTCTACAACAATTACAGATATAACGCTCACATTAGCTCTAGTATCACAGAGATAATCTATGAATTATACTCCATTAATTGAGCAAGGGACCAAAAATTCCCCAGGATCTTGTAGCTTATGGAGCTTCCTAAGTGGATTTGATTGCTTTCCAATCAGCTCTTCATTCTCAAATGCTCTGCCGGATATCTCAGGCGCAACTAGGTAGGGGATCTTTGGTCTTTAGATTCGAGAGAGTTGGGGAATTGCTGTACTCAATGGACCGATAGATCCAGCTTGGATCGATCGATCTGCAATATCAGAACAAATTATGCCTTTTGGACCGATCGATCCGGCTTGGACCGATCGGTCTGAACTTTCTAGATTTTCTAGATTCTTTGGATCGATCGATCCGCAATGTCAGAACAAATTATGCCTTTTGGACCGATCGATCCGGCTTGGACCGAACGGTCTGAACAATTTAGAATTTCTAGATTCTTTGGATCGATCGGTCTGAAGCATCCGTAGCTTCCTGGACTGCTGGGCCGATCGATCCAAGTTGGATCGATCGATCTGAACTTGTTGCATCATTTTCTTTGGTCAATTTCATACCTGAATAGTCTCATTTTCCCGCAGTTTTGTTCCCTTTTCAATCTCATATTTCTCATCAAAAAACTTGCAACTAAAAACTTACAATATCCTTTGGGATTGTCTTCAACTTTCTTAGGAAAAACACCAGTTTGTCTCTTTACAACTTAAGAGGTCTGAGCAACTTGAGTATCCAAATGTTTCACATGTGTAGAAAGGGCTTCAAACTTCTGGTTCAATTCCTTTACTTCTCTTTGGGATTGTTGTTGTCCTTCTAAAAGTTGCTTGAACAACATCTCTATGGTATTGCTTTGTTGACGCTGAGTTGGTGGTGCTTGTTGGTGTACATGCTAAGAGGTTTGTTGAAAACCGCATGGATTTTAGTTTTGCACAAAGCCCTTTTGATGTTGTGGATAGTTTTGATCTTGAGGGTTTTCTACACTCGTGCTTCTCCAAGAGAGATTGCGATGATTCCTGTTAAGTCCTTGGTTGTACCCTTAATTGTAAACCCTTTGACCTTGGCTATTTATGTAGCTCACTTCCTTTTCAACTCATACAATATTTTTTCTCTTGAATGGCAAAGCAATCAACTTCTAGATCTTTAGCAAAACTGACACGTTTCTGGTTTTGATTCTTGAGAAGTTGAGTAAGAAACCCTTTCATCTATGAGACTTGTAATTTTACCTCTGAAAGTTTAGATTTATCAAATGTAGTTCCCTTGTTCCTTCTATCAAAGTCTGGACAATGATTACTGTTACTAATTGCTAAGTTCTCTATCAATCGATAGGCATCCAGGACAGCTTTAGTCATGAAATCACCATCGCTCGTTGTATCTAAGGATAATTGGTATTTCTGATCAGTTCCTCTGTAGAAAGTATTAAGGAGACTTACATCTGAAAAACCATGATGTGGGTAGTCACGAAGATGCTCCTTAAATCGTACCCAGGCTTCATAGAATGATTCCTTTGGACTTTGCATAAATCCTGAGATCTTGTTCCGTAATGAGTTGGTCATAGTAGTGGTGAAGAATTAGTTGAGAAACTTTTCTTTGCATTCACCCCAAGTTACAATGGAACCAACATGTAGAGATTTCAACCAACGAAGTGCTCTCTCAGCTAGAGAATGACGGAACAAGCTGCAATGCACAAAATCGTGTGATACTCCATTAAGCTTGGTAGTACTGCATATGTCCTCAAAGTTGTCAATGTGATCCATTGGGTGCTTAGTTGGTAAACCATTGAATTGGTTTTTATGGATCACCTGAACGAGCTGAATAGGAAATTGGTATTCCCTTTGCTGAGGTTGTTGATCCATTGGGTGCTTCAGGATTGTTGAAGGAACCAACTAGAGGGTGGTTATGAGGGTTGCATTGATTGGCAACTCTTTCCGGTTCTCCACACAAGATAAAGTTTCTTGCATCAATATTCTAAGGAATTGTGTTTTCCGGTGGTATTTGGTTGCCAGCAGCTCTTTGTTGGCCTTGTGGAACTTGATTGCCGTTAGCTCCCCCTCCCGCTTGATGGAGAATCAATTGATTGAGTCCAGGAGGAAGTGGGTTGTTTTGACCTTCGGATGCGACCATATTGTTGAGAGCAATGTTATCAGCCATTGGATTTGATGAGCTTGCGTCTTTCTTAGCTTTCCGGTTTGAGCGTTCTAACTTTGCAAGTTCTGCGTTAGTAAGGCTGAGTAATTCAGAGGATTTGTTAGATCTTCTGATCATGCACCTGTAAAAAAAACAAGAAGAAAGAACGAGATGAGTACCTGTAAAAGAAAATCTTAGACTAGATTCTAAATAAAACTTAAAAGCCATTATTGGTCCCCGGAAACGGCGCTAAAATTATGATAGACTTAATTTAAATCCTAGACTACACTACAGAGAACAAATGACAGTAGTATAGATATGGTTGAATCTCACATAGATTAGACAACACAACGTTCAATTTTATCTCAAATTAAGCTAAGACATATTAAAAAGATTGTTTGTGATGGAATCAAGTAGTAATTAAATTAACGGTTGTAAACGATGAAATAAAAACGCCAGACATTAGGGAATTCCATAGGTATTCAGGTTTAAAAGGCAGAGATAACATGCGGGATTTTACTTTAAAAATAGTAACATGAAAGACATAAATAGAATAGTCTCCTCTCGGAGTATTAAACTCTATCTTTGAATTATTAGAAACAAGTTCTCGCCGTGTCTAACTAATTCAATCATGCAATAATGTTCAGATTCAATTGTTCATAAGCATTCAGGACAATACTCTCACAAGCAAGAACACTTATTCATCTAGACTAAATCCAACTTCTAAACCAAATATCTTTGCGTTTGTCAATCTAATATCAATGAACTAGGAGGCCAATCTAATTCATGCATTTATAACAAGTCTAGATTAAGAACCTAACAATTTTAATCCTTTAAAACCCTAACATTCAAACCGGGTTTCTTTGGGAAACCCTAAAACCTAACTAGAACACTACACAAACATTAAAAAGTAAACAAAAATCAATATCAAAGAAAAACTCATAATTGCAAAACAATAATAGATATTGAAACGAGGGTTAAAAGAAACTTCTCCCAAATACAGAGTTTCAGAATCTCCTCTCCTTCAGTAAAAATCTCTAATAGAATAAAACTTAATGAAATAAAACCTAGCTAAGAGGTTTTTATAGTGTAAAAAGGAAAATAAATAAAATAGAAAAAGTTGGATAGACTTGAGGACTCTTTTGCAAAAATATGGAAATCTTAAAAATTTCTCGCAAGTGTGATGGATCGATCGACCCAGGCATGGACCGATCAATCTGTCTTCTCCTAGAAACGTGGATTGATTGATCTGCAGGTGGACTGATCAGTCCAAAGCTTCTATTTTTCTCTGGATGTTTGGATCGATCGATCCAAAACTGGACCGATCGATCCGAGCTCTTCGTGGTTTCAATTCTTCATTTTGATCAATCCAAAACCAGACTGATCTCTCTTTCCTTTACTTAGCCAAATTCCATCCAAATATGCTGCAAGTCTTCACTTTAAGTCCAAATCAACCCGAACACTTGAAAACATGAAAATGTACCAAAACTTGCAAGGAAAACGTTCGGATAATGCATAATAGCAGACATAAATGTCCACTAAAATGCATTAAAACCAAGTAATATCATCTAGAAGTATTTTTCCGTTGATGAGTTGAACATGCCAGCAGGTCTGCTCGCTCATTAGATGAGCTTGGAAAATATTGTAGTCGGAAATTCGGGTATGTGATGATGACTTTGTTAAATCTTTTAACTCTGAAGCGAAAATCGGCTAGACATAAGGAAAGAAACCATGTTAACCAAATATGTGGAATATGTGAAAACTAGGTTGCATTTACGATTTATTATGTTTAAGCAGTCCAAAATGCATCATAGACTGAGAAGTTCTACATGTAGAGTGGACATACTCGCTCGTATACCTCATGTCTCGAGAAATTCCACCTTACCTTCTGGCGTTTGGAAGACCCAACCTAGACCGCAAAAAGTCGTCTTTCTTCGAGGACCCATCCACAAAACAAGCATTATCATCATATATACTTGTTAAAATATCTAGACCCTTGCGGAGGTCAGTAATCCGTGTGATCTCCTTTCCAAGGCATTCAGAATTCACTATTACTCATTTAGAAGATTCCTTAGCTTCTAAGTGGATAATGTCTGGTGGCTCATCATTTTATGCCTTCCAAATATACTAAAGAATCTATGAGTATTTTTTATTAGTATTTGTCGTATTTTGATAAAATATGTATTGCATTTTAATACATTATAATGTCATATATTATAAATAATATTATTTTATTAAAATAAATGTATTTTCATAAAATCAAGTTCGAATATGAATTTGTTGATGATACATGAGCAAACCTATTTCATACTTAATATAAGAGTTATTTTAAATCTTATTATTTAAAAATATATACAATAATTGTTTTTTATTAATTAATAGTGTTAGGACCATGTTATATTATTGATTTAAGAAAATATTAATTTATGAAAAAGTAAATTAGATAGAAAATTAGTTTTAAAATTGAAAATATGTATATGTCTTTTATTATATTAATTTATAAAGGTACATTGGTTACAGTCTAAATTGCCAATATGTGAACTAAATATCGTGATTAAATTTCTCCAATTTACGAAATATTGTTTATTAAGTAATTTTTTAAATAGGGTATAACTTGTTCTTTATTTAAGAAAATATGTAATTTTGTTTTTTTTAGTTTGAGAAATATATATTTTTTATTTTATTTAAAAAATATATATTTTTGTTCATTAGCACTAGTTATTCATCATTCACACAAACAATTCACATTTATCTTTTATAAATAATTCATTATTCACAAAACAAAATATGCTTGTATATAAATATTTGATTAAAATACTTTTTTAACAAATTATGAAACTTTTTTTGGTACTATATAACTTAATTTTCTTTTGTTTAGTTTAAGTTTGTTCGGTTTCAAATTGGATTTTGCTTCTTTTTTGTCACGAAAAAAATAAAAACATTACTCATATAGTAACAATTATATGATTGGAAAACTTAACAGGATAATTCTTAGTAATATAAAAAGTTCTTATTCCGTTATATATATTGGTTTTGCTATATATATGTTTTGTCACACGTTAGGTATGGCTATAAATGTAACTAATCCTTTATGAATTATGGCTCTATTTATTAACGTAAAGCATATTAAAAACGATTAATTATTCGTTACTGTGTGAAATTGAATTAGTTGGTTCAACTATTTACACCGAACGGTCTTAAAAGATTTATACGCCTTGTTCCCTTTTCTTGAAGTAAAGCAACCAAGAGTTGAATCTCAATTCTCACTATGTTCCACCTCAGAGCTCCCGGCAAGAAACCGATCACCATCACCACCTCCACCGCTTCCACTTTCCTCTACTGGTCGCCGGAATCTTCCCCCACCGCCGCAGCTTCTCCAGTGGTGGATATGGATCCAAGTATCTGGTCCAATTTACCAAATCACCTCCTCGACCACATCCTCTCTTTCCTCCCTTTCAAAACTCTCGTAGCCCTCCGATCAATTTCACGGCATCTCCGATCGCTAATCCTCTCTCCTAGTTTTCTCTGGAATCATTCCTTTTCTCTCCCTTCGTTTCTCCTCCTCTCTCATCCTCAGTCCTTCCACTCGTTCCCTCTCTTCGACCCTAATCTCCACTCTTGGCGCACGTTACCACTCCCTCGCTCCCTCTCGCTAACTTGCGCTTCTTCTCTCCTCTCTGCCTCTCACGGTCTTCTCTGTTTTTCCCTCTCTTCTTCTCTCTCCATCTTCAATCCTCTCACTAGATCTTCAAGATCTAGTGAATTCCCGTTTTACCCTTTCCCTTTTGAGCTCCTCTCCCTCGTCGCCTCCCCTAACGGCGGCTACCGGATCTTCACCCTCTGCTCCACTTCCTCCTCCTCCTCCTCCGCCGTTTCTAGATGTCTTTGCCTTTACGATTCCGGCGATCGATCTTGGAGACAATTCGGAAGCGTAGATCAGGTACTACCTCGTGGGTTTAATCAAGACGGAGTCTTTTACAATGGGTGTCTATATTTCGCAAGGTCCGAGCCTTTTATGATCGTCGGCGTAGATCTTAACAATGGAAAATGGACAACAGCTACCGGAAACGGAGTATTTCCGGCAGAAGATGAGATAACGTTTGCCAGATTAGTAAGTGATAACGAAAAGAAGGTACTTTACATGGTGGGAGGAATTGGGAACAACGGGATATGCAGAAGCATCAAGATCTGGGAATTTAAAGAAAAGACAGAGAACTGGATCGAATCTGAGACATTACCGGATATTGTTTGTCGGAAGTTTACATCTGTATGTTACCACAACTACGAGCATGTATACTGTCTGTGGCATAAAGATATGATTTGTGTATATTGTTACAATTGGCCTGAGATTCTCTTCTTCCATGTCGGGAAAAGGACATGGCATTGGGTTCCGAAATGTCCTTCGTTGCCAGAGAAATGGAGTTGTGGGTTTCGCTGGTTCTCTTTCATCCCGAGCTTGTCTGCTTCTGTGTAGTTGTTATATCTCGATGTCTATGTTATTGTCCATTGTAGGCATTGTTTGGGTTTCATTTTCACTGTATTTTTTCCCTCATTTATNAGGCATTGTTCGGGTTTCATTTTCACTGTATTTTTTTCCCTCATTTATCTTTTCTATCCTCCTCACCTGTATTCTTTTTTTTTTTTTCCNTTGGGTTTCATTTTCACTGTATTTTTTCCCTCATTTATCTTTTCTATCCTCCTCACCTGTATTCTTTTTTTTTTTTTCCNCCTTAATATGTTACTCTTTCCATTGTTTAAGTATCTTCTACTATACGTGTTCCTCTAGTCTAGTAGTATAATCTCTAATGCTAATTTTGTGCATCTACATTCAAACCCTTTAATAAAAGGAGTAGTTTTCATAATTATCTTCTAATACACGAAAACCAAGCATGTCGACGGTGTATTAAAAAAATTTCAGGTTGATTTTCATGGATTTATGTAACAGTGTTCACAAATTAATATCCATAATTTGATGGAGAGATTTAACTTTAATAATGTTTTGGGTTTTTTCATGTGGACTACTTTTTCGTGAAATTAAATTCTATTTTATTTTTATCATTCTATGATGTTATTATATCTACACAAAATTTAAGTTTGTACATAATACATATAAATTATGGTTCATCAACTTAGAATCATTTGATCAATAATTGTTGATAGATTCTTGTCCATAAAAATGGAAAATTGTTGTATTTTAGTCTGTATAAATGTCAGTAAATAAAAAAACAATAGTTTAGGCGATTCGACTCTTTCTCTCCAAAAGGCAATATCTCTTTTTCTCTAATCCTAACTGTTTGAAACCGGCGGTCGACAACTCTCTTAACACCGTCGCCGGTCCCCCCCTTTTTTTTTTTTGCCTTTTCTTGTTTGACGCTTTCCATGGTGGCTTTCCTCTGACATCTCGGTCTTGTGAGCCCAGATGGCATAGACCTGACGCGCTGCGGTCTCTATTTGGTCATCGGCAGTATGGTGATNGCTGCGGTCTCTATTTGGTCATCGGCAGTATGGTGATGGGCTCTAGTTCCGGCGTGAAGTGGTGTCTCTAGAGAAGCGGTTCCGGGCCGTCAGGCCAATGGTGGCTTTTTGCTTTCGCTTCCCTCCTTCGACGGACTTTAGTCGTGAGCCTTGGCTCGTTAGTCTCCGGTAATCTATTTCCTCGTCTTTTGTCTCAACAAGCTTACCTTGGTGGAACATTGTTGGTGGTGGTTCATGTAAGAATGTTATGGATGGTCGTCTGTGGTGGGTTCTCTACGTACAAACATGGCTGTATAGAAGGGTTCTGCCGCTTGGTCAAGTCAGGTTCTTGTTCAGGTCTAAATGACAACAAAAATGGATGTTTCCTAAAGTATACATCATAGATATTTGCATATGTGTAATCATCAGGATCCCCGACCCTATACGCATATGAGTAAGCATGTAGAGAAGTTGGATTATGCCGAGTAAAATAAAGACCATAAGAGACAGTCCTAGATAAGTACCTTAGAACCTGCTTCGCTACTTGCAAATGTTAAGTCATCGGGGCGAGGAAAGACAAGATATTGGAGACTACCCACTGTCATCGGGTAAATGTTGGCATCATTTAGGGGTGTACCATAATGAATTGTAAATTTAGGTGTGACAGCCATCGACGTTGCAACTAGTTTGCCTCAAGCATGTGACATCAATGCATGAGGTCCACAATATATCTCCGTTGCGTGAGATGATGCATAAGGAGTACGAGCAACTTCAGTGCCCAAAAAATAATTCATATGTTAAGGATCTATAACTGAAAACCAATTCCCTAGAGTAGAAAATGTAGCCAGAAGAAATCTGGAATCATTTTCTGTAATAATTATGTCGTCCACTTATATGACCATATAAACTTCGACACTAACCCTATTTAAAAATGAAAGAGATGCATCAGCATGTGAGCTAACAAAACCAGAATCAAAGAAGATGACTACTCAATTCATGAAACTAGGTCTGCAATGCTTGACGGAGTCCGTAAAGAGCTTTATAAAGTCTACATAAATGATGAAGGTGATCAGGATCAGTAAAGACCAGTGGTTGCGATGTGTTAACTTCTTCATGGAGAGTGCCTTTGAGAAATTGATGTCAAGCTTCTTTATAGGCCAATTTATACTGATAGCAATGTTAAGCACCAAAATTTTTTTAGTTGTCTTAATTATTGGACTAAAGGTCTTGGAAAGTCAAGGATTGGTTTTTGTTTGTACCCTTTGGCCCCAAGGTGAGTCTTGTAGTGGCATACAGACCCATCTGGTGAGTATTTAAGAGCAAACACCCATCGGCAATTGATAACATTATGACACTACAAGAAAAAGTCTCATTGATAGCACATGATTAACGCTATAAAAGGCCTTTC
>OVBE01013283.1:0-12823 GCA_900406425.1 Iberis pinnata
TTTAGATCTAATACTTGTTCTAATGCAGCAACGATGGTTATAAATTTCTTCTTAGGTAGACTATTCAGAAATTTTTTCACTACCTTTGCTTCATCAAAAAAATCTCCTAGAGCTGAAGTCTTAGCGACTATTTCTAGTAGCTTTCCTGAAAAGAGATCAATACTCTATGTCTCTTTCATCTGTAGTTTATCGAATTCAGAATTTAATGTTTGAAGTCGAGATTCCTTAACTCTATCAGCGCCGACATGTCTTGCTTGAATTGATTCCCATNATCTTGTGCTCACCTACTTGTATCACAAGATTTTCGGGTATGGATTGATAAATAAGAGACCTTGCTAGGTCATCTTTCTCATCTCCTTCTTCCAATTCAGGTTCGATTGCTTTCCAGACTTTGTTTACCTTGAGTGCTGCCTTCATACGCATAGCCCAGTATGTGTAGTTTGTATCGGTTAGCATAGGGTATTGAAGACCGCTACTCTTGGCACCAACTGTTGGAACGATTTCTCCCATGATTTCGTTTGGAATATCTTTGATTCAATTATTTTGCTCTGATACCAATTATTGAATCAAGAGTTCGATAATATGCAATAAGGATTAAGAGAATAATAACCACTTTTATTAGATTAAGAAAATATAACTCAAAACTTAATCTCTCTCTCTCAAAAACCCTAATCTCACAAGACTCTCTCTTATTCTTATTATCTACAATCGATGGCCTTTATATAAGCTTAGACAACTTCCTAAACCTATTAGGAAAACACTTCCTAATTATCTTTCTATTAGGAAAACACTTCCTAATTATCTTTTAGATAATTCCTAAAAGATAAGACCATATCTTATCATATCTTAGAATAAGAAAATTAACTTGCACTTCAAGTTTTCTTTTTAATCAAACTTATCTCAACAGATAGGTCTAGAACTTAATTCATAAACTACACTGCAGAGAACAGATCAATGTAGCATAGATAGAGTCGAATCCCACAGAGGCCAGATAGCACACTTTCAGTTTTAATATAAAATCAAGTTAAGATAGAATAATAAGTTGGTTGTAACTGAATTAAAGCAATAAATAAAATAAATGAAGTCGAAATCTATCAATAAAAGCGTTAGGCAATACTAAATTTCACATGTCATCACGTTTAAAAACTCAGCTTAACATGCAGAATTTTCTTTTCAAAATAGTTCTCAACATGAAAGACAACAATAGAATAATCTCCTCTAGAAGTATTAAACTATATGTTCAAATTACTAAAGATAAACTCTCGCCGAATTTAGATAATTCAATCAAGCATTAAGTTCATAATCAGTTGTTCGTAAGCATTCAGGACAATACTCTTGCAAGCAAGAACACTTATTCATCTAAACAAGATCAGATCTCTAAACCAAATATCTTTTCGTCTGTCAACCTTATATCAATGAGCTAGACTAAGAACCTAACAATTTCAATCCTTTATGTTAAACCCTAACATTCAAACTTGGTTTCCCTGGAAAACCCTAAAACCTCACTATGGAACTACTCAGACATTGAAAAGTAAACACAAATCAAAATCAGAGAAGAACACATATTCAAAAACTAATTGTATAAAAATAAAAGACAGAGTTTAGAAATCTTCTCCAAAACACAAGGTTCATATATCAATATCAAAGAAGAACTCATAATCATAAAACAATAATAGATATTAAAATATAAAATAGGGTTCATAAATCTTCTCCACACAGGTTCAGAATTCGTCTCCCCCTTAAAAATTGGAATAAAATAAAGCTTAGTCTTTAATAAACCTACCCAAAATCCATGTATCTGCACATTCTTCTTCTGCGAGACAGCTTGACCAGTCTTCAGTAAAATTGCCATAACTCTTGATTTCATTAATGGATTGTCTCTAAACTACGTCCATATGAAAGCTAACTCACGTGGATATCTTGTATCCGAATTTCAGCTAAATACATCCATGGGAACATCTTCAACCATTAGCAAACGTTTGACCATTCTGCTGGACTCTCCGACTGCATATGTTTGCATCTATTTCGTGCAGAAATCCATATTTTGTTCCAAAAAGACCCAAATACCTAGAAATCTATAAAAGATACCAAATTCGCAGAATCTCAGAAACCCCCATGTTCATGTATCAAAAACTAAAGATACTAATCCTAAACAACCATTACAAATTGATTATTTACCACCACATAAGTAACAATATGCCTTCTACTCTAAATCCCGAGTCAATCAAACTATCAAATCATCTCAACCAGCTCATTAAATTCATTTGAGTATAAATGGTGCATTGTTACTTATGGGGTATCGATCAGCGCGCTCGAGTACCTCTTCTATCAAAGCGCTCATACCAAACAGAGCATCAATCGATTGCTAGTCATGATCCTTTTTCCCCTTTCTTACTTCTCTTTTTTTATTTTTTTACTTATCTTCTTTTTTATTATTTCTTCGCATTTATGCGCTTTTTTCTTTCTGTTTTTGTCTTTTTTTAGCAGCCGATTTTATGGAATAAGGAACAACTGAAGAGAAAGGAATCAAGTTTTCATAGTATACCAAGACCATAAGAAAGAGATTAATTTCAAATTAAGTCATATCACAATTGAGCTAGCATCAAATTCTCAACAATCCAAAAGACCATAACTTTCAAAGGAATATCAGTCAATCAATGAGGTTCCAATCCTAATTCTATACATTAATCTAAGTCAATAGTCAAATAGACAAAGAACATGAATTCACACTAGGCTAGTAATCATCACAGATGCTGGTCATCATTCATTCGACTCGACTAAAATCCTTTAATTTAAAAACCGAAAATTTGAAAATTTTCACCAAAAGACAAAACATCAAAACAGTTAGTATCATTACTCCTTCCCCCAGACTTACTTCACACCGTTCCGTTGTGAAAATAAATCCAAGATAAGGAATAAGAGTAACCTAAATCAATAGACGAGTTTAAAATATATGAAAATGAACATAAAATACATGAGTTCAAGTGAAGAAAAAATACTAATGGTGACTTGCTCTCAAATATGATATATGTTCAGAACTCCTATGTTTTAACTAATATGCCTGCAAAAAGAACAAACACTCAAGAGATGTGTTAGAGTTCTTTCGATTTGAAACACATGATGAAATGGTTCAATGCTAACTTAAGAGCTAACAAGAATCACTTGTAAGAGAAACCATTAAGAGCATAATGATCGAGCAATGATAATTTACAATTAGCAAGAATTATATATGAAAGGCATCATTCTAAATAGTTATAAGCAATCAATCCAATATCACATCATCAAGTTGGTAAGTAAAGAGCAATGATCAAGCAATACTAATTATAATTAGCAAGAATCAACAGATACTTAATGAGAATAATCCAACTAATCATAGTTTTAAAATCAACTCAAATCAAAACATCAAGTAAAGTGGTTAATGGTGAGTAATGATCTTAGAAATACTATTAGACATTAGCAAGAATCAAGAGAGAAACCATTAAGATAACCAACAATTCAAGTGAGATGATTAGGAATGAAAATAGATAAGAGGTAACCTAGAGTGTCTTGAAGATCCTTCACAAGAAATATCCTAAATCACAGAGAACTCAAAAATGAAAATAAATAGGTTAGGACTAAAAGCAAAACTGACTCAAAATTTGAAAAAAAACTAATCTAAAAACATATTATGGGTTGCCTCCCACTCGGCGCTTGTTTAACGTCACTAAGCTTGGCGGTACTTACCTCTAAGATGGGATTGGATCAGCATCAAGAGCTGCTCCACAACAAGCTCCAAAATCCGATATCTTCAATGTCAAAACCTTATTCATCACATCTTTTGTAGCAATCGTTCCTTTCTCACTAAGCTCTATGGTGAAGAATGCTCTAACCTTTGAGAAGGGTTTAGATGAACCTTTTTTTCACCTTATACTCAATTGCATCTCCAACTATTGCTTGAGGAATCAAAGTCAGTTAAGAGTTTCTCTTGATCTTCTTCGGTTTCACCTTCTTTCTTGCTTTGACCTTTGGAATTGTACCCCTTGTCGAGATTTGAGCTTCTTTATACAAGACTTCATCAATTACACCCTTAAGATCAGGCTCGAGTTGATATTCATGATTCATCTCCTCTTCTTTACCATGGTGAGTCTAAATATCTCCTTTGGAGGAACCGCTGGATAGAAAACCCTTTTCTTGATATTCATTCGAGATAAACGCTGATTAGGGAGAACAACCATAGCTCCTACAGTTGCAAGAAAATGTCTTCTTAGAACCAAAGTTGAGTGAGGGAACATGCTGCAGTGCATAAAGTCTCGTGATACACCATTAAGCTGGGTAGTGCTGAAAATGTCCTCAAAGTTGTCAATATGATCCATGGGATGCTCAGTGGGTAAGCCATGGAAACTGGTTGTGACGACACATCTGAACGAGCTGAATGGGAAATTGGTACTTTCGACGCTGATGTTGTCGAGGTTGGATAGCATTTCTGTTAGTAAAGAATGCTTCATGATTGTTGAAATCACCAACAAGAGCTCATTGGCAACTCTATTCGGATCGCCCAAAAAGACGAAGTTTCTTGCATCTATATTCTCTTTGTTCACCGGCGGAATCTGATTGCCATTAGCTCATGGTTGTCCTGGTGGCACTTGATTGCCGTTAGCTCCTCCTCCTACTAGATTGAGAATCAGTTGATGGAGTCCAGAAGGAGGTGGATCGATTGGACCTTCGGGATTGACCAGATTGTTGAGATTAACGTTATCACCCATTGAGTTATATGAGCTTGCGTCTTTCTTTGCTTTCTGGTTTGAGCGTTCTAACTTCTCAAGTTTTGCGTTACTGAGGTTGATCAATCCCTTGGATTTTTCAGATCTTCTAGTCATGCACCTGTAAAAAAAATCAAGAAGAAAGAACAACATGAGTACTGTAAAAAGAAATATCTTAGACTATACTCTAAAGAAAACTTAAAAGGAACTGTATTGGTCCCCGGAAACGGTGCCAAAATTCTAATAGGTCTAGAATTTAATTTCTAAACTGCACTGCAGAGAACTGATCAATGTAGCATAGCTAGATTCGAATTCCACAGAGGCCAGATAGCACACTTACAGTTTTAATACCAAATCAAGTTAAGATAGAATAATAAGTTAGTTATAACTTAATTAAAGCAATAACTAAAATAAATGAAGTTGAAATCAATAAATAAAAGCGTTAGAAAATAGAGAATTCGACATGTTATCAGGTTTAAATGCTCAGGTTAACGTGCATGATTTTCTTTTGAAAATAGTTCTCAATATGAAATATAACAATAGAATAATCTCCTCTCGAAGTATTAAACTCTATGTTCGAATTACTAAAGAAAAACTCTCGCCGTATTTAGATAATTCAATCAAGCATTAAGTTCATATTAAATTGTTAATAAGCATTCAGGACAATACTCTCACAACAAAGAATTTAGCCTTTTGATCTCAAAGAATTTAGCCATTTTCGTCACAAAAATATTCTTTAGAGTGGGATCATAAAATTTATAGCCTTTTGATCGTTTGACATACCCAACAAAGTAACTACTCACAGTTTTGGTGTCCAATTTCTTTTTATATGGCGTATAAGGCCTAGCCTCAGCTAGACATCCCCTTAGGTGAAAATCCTTTCGACTAAGTTTTCGTCTAATCCAAAGCTCATAAGGACTTTTTTCATTTTCTTTAGTTGGTACTCTATTAAGAATGTAAGCTACAATCTTTAATGCTTTCCCTAGAGTGATTTAGGTAACATAGAATGACTAATCATATTCCTTACCACACCCTTAAGAGTGCAATTTCTTCTTTCAGATACACCATTCATGATGGGATACCCATGCATTGTGTATTGAGGTACAATACCACACTCCTCTAGGTATCTAGCAAGTTGCCCTGGACGATGTTCTCCTAAATCGTTGTACCGACTGTAGTATTCACAACCACAATCAGATATGACAGATTTTGTTCTTCGGTCGAGCTGATTCTTAACCTCAGCCAAAACTTTATGATCACGTCCAAGGATTCTGATTTTTCATGAATAAAAAATAGGTATGCATATCGAGAATAATTGTCAACGAATGATATAAAGTATTGTTGACCGTTCTAGGATGAAGAAGGAAATGGTCCACAAATATTTGTATGTATTAACTTGAGGACTATCATAGCTCTAGATGCACCTAATTTCTTATTTATGGTCTATTTTCCTTTAATGTAATCTACACATACATCAAAATCTGTGAAATTAAGTTAACTCAATATACCTTCTGACACAAGTTGCTCAACTCTATTTCTATAGATGTGACCTAGGCCCTTGCGCCATAGAGTTCTCGAATTTTCATTCTCAAATTTTTGATTAGTACCTCTTGATTCGACACTTAAATTTTTAGCTTTAGAATTTATAGTGTCAAGCAAATAAAGACTGTGATTATCCATAATTTTACCGGTTCTAACAAAGTTTGAATTTAAAGACAAAGTAGCTACTCCGTTCTCAGTTAGACAGGAATAACCTGATATGCCTAGATAAGAACCGAGGACTAAATTTCGTCTAAAAGACGGTACAACAATTATCCAAAATGTGTGATTCCCTCTACATATACCAGAATACCATTAGCCACATGAATGCATCTTTCAACATCAATTAGTTTTTGGTAGTTTAGGAAATATTATAGCGAAACATTGATGTTAATTGTAGCACTTGAGTCTAACCACCAAGTGTTTATGGGTACGTCACCTAAACTGACCGCATGATCCTCAAACACCACAGCTAAGAATATACCCTTCTTTACAAGTCAAGTGTGGTACTTTTGGCAGTCCTTCTTTAATTGTCCAGCCTTCCTGCAAAAGAAACATGTGTCCTCACCCTTAGCTTGTTTCTTTGGCTTGGACCTTTGGCAGATTCATTCTTAGTCGGCTCAAATTTCTTTCTTTTTCCCTTGCTCTTCGAGGTGTAAACCATATGAGCACTTTCAGTTGTTTCTTGTTTCATCATGTCTTACTCATGCACACAATATGCAATGAATTCATAAAGAGATCATTGCTCCTTCTGTGTTTTATATTGCAATTGATTGAACTGAGGAGGAAGAAAGTTCAAGACAAAGAATATGAGAACTTCATCCAGAAAGTGTCTTGAGCTTTGAAACAATGTTGGACATTTCCAAAATGTACTCCCTTATTGTTCCTTTGTGATGGTACGTCATCGTACTAAAGCGATGCAAAAGCAAGCTTATTTCTTCCTTATCGCTTCTTGCCAAGCACATGTCCTTATCACTTTTTGATTGCATCCTTTATCACAAGCTACAATTTGTATCTTTTCTCTTTGCGTTAAACTAATACCATTGACAAAAAAAGTCTTGAATAAAATTTGTTTCATGGCCTTTGGTTCCTTTATTGAATAACATGCAGATCAGGAAGTGGAAGGAGAATGGTAACATTCAGAAGGGCTAGAATTCCACCGTTTGGAGTAGCACGCCGAAGCTTTTCGCCTCCTGGTCATGGACCTTTGTCGACCAAACCATGAACTTCGGATCGAATCATTAGACGAAATACTTATTCATGATGTTTTGTATCTTATAAAACTAGTGTATGTAAGGAATATTTCCTTTCCCGATTATATGGTCTTACTAATAACTAGTTTTTTTTATTGGAAATTGTTAATATATTGTTGACAAATTAAATTGAAAATAAAGGAGATAATCTCTAAATAATCTCTACTTTGATGGATGATTGAGATTAATCCTAAGGAGACTCTAATGAAGAAATAGGTTAAACAACTACAATGAATGGAGGTATTCCGCTAATCCTCCTTATGATTCTATTATGTGATTATCTAGATGAATAAAGATGTTAAGGTTCATATAAATCAATCTTACATGTGGTATCAGAGCATGGTTGTAAAATATCTTTTAATCTATTAAAATTAGTAGATCTATAATAAATTGAGTTCTAAATTTTCATATTAGGTTTTGTTCATCAGATCTGTTTTCTATTTTAATCTGTTCGTGCATAATCTGTACGTATAATTAATATTATGTGCAAATTTTGTACCATTTTATGTGAAACTTAAAATTCGCACAGAATAAATTTTTGCATAAAGTATTATTATGTGCAGAATTTCAAAAGATTTCATATTTCAAATGAAACTTTAAATTTTCACATAAAGTATTCTCATGTACAACTTTTGTACAGATTTCAGGTTTTCTGATGAAAATTAATTTTTTTCTCGTAAAATATTATGTAGTGCAAATTTTTACTGCGAATTAAGGTTTTCTAACAGTTTTATGTTATGTGCAAAATTTGGGCGTTTCTATATTAGGGTTTCTCGCATAATTTTGTTATGTGGAAATTTAAGGCATTTATGAATTATAGTTTTACATAATTTTCCATAATTTAGGAGTTTTGTGCAATCTATGAGCATATGCGAATTATTGTTTTTCGCATATAATTTTCAATAAATAATGTTTTGTGCATAATCTGTGCGAATTATATAGGAAAAAATAAATAAAATAAAATAAAACTGTGCATAATTCGTATATAATCCACATGAAAAGAAATTAGATTTCAAATGAAATTAAAACTATGCATAATCCGTATAGATTTTATTGTCCAACTCACAGTACGAGAATAGTAGAAATCGGAAATGCCATATTCTATAAGAATGGCGAATTTAGTGGGAGTGATAAAATTAAAGATGTGGTCATTCAAGAAATTAGGGTTAATATACCTTTACCCCTAGTTCATAACTTTGGGGATCCACATGTTGTACCGTTATACAATGAGGACCACTGATTGATCATACACTCCAAGATGAAAATATCACCATTAATAATCATGTTCTTGAAGCACAAGAGGAACTAAATGAAGAACGTCAACTCGTTTGAGGAGATCTGCCATTTCTGATTACTATATGCTTTATCAAGTACAATATGGAGAAGGGGATATTAAAAATCCAATTTCTTATTCACAAGCAATGAAAGATATTAATTATGATAAATGGATTGATGCTATTAAAGATGAGATTGACTCAATGGTTAAAAAAGAAGTTTGGGATGTTGTTCAATTGCCTAAAGTATACAAAGTAGTCCACTGTAAATGGATCTTCAAGTTCAAACTTGACTGTATTGGAAATATTCAACGATTTAAAATATACTTGTAGCCAAAGGTTTTAATTAGAAAGAAGACATTGGTTATAGTGAGATTTTTTCCCATGTGTCAAGAAAGAACTCTCTTAGAATTATCATAGCGCTAGTAGCTCAATATGATCTTGAGTTAGATCAAATGGATGTGCAAACAACCTTTCTTAGTGGAGACTTGCAAGAAGTCTATATGCGTCAACCTGAAGGCTTCATAATTTAAGGACATGAAGACGTGGTCTGCAAAAAAAAAAAAAAATTAATATATGGATTTAAACAAGCTTCGAGGCAATGGTATCAAAACTTTGATTAAATCATTACAGAATTTGGTTTCAAACAAAACATTGTAGATCCATGTATACACCTCAAGATCACTGGGAGAAAATTCATATTTTTTATATTATATGTTGATGACATATTATTGGCCAGTAGTGATTTTGGTCTATTGATATATTGTGTTTTAATGCATTTTTGCTCTTGTTTCATATACATTTAAGGTAGATTCACATGCATTGAGGTATGTATTGTTGCATTTGCATATCATTTCGTCTTTCAAGTGTTGAGGGTGAATCAATTCAAAATAGATATCAATTGGATGCAAAAGAGCAAAAAATATGACTTAATATGGTTTAAAACAACAAGCCTTATAAATCAAGAAATTTGGAGATTTTATCATGGATATTTCATGATGGCATCTTGAAGAATATTGTATCCATGCATTCAAGCTATCCAACAAGTCAAAAATGACCTTATACGCCTCAGGATGATACAATAAATGAACCGGGAAAGTTGTGATCCGCTAGACGACTCTTTTACTCCAGATTCCATTGATGTTTAGTAGACGACTCTTTTATAAAAATGTATCTCTTTGAGTCATATTTCCAAAGAGTTATCGCATGACATCATAACTTCAAAGATGAGAGAGTTATGGACCCCGAAACTCATATCGGTTTTTCCGAAACCGATTTGAAAAATAAGCAAATTCTTATGGGTACACAACATTTGTGGGCCTATTAAAGGCCTAATAAAATTATTTCTTTATCGAATAAAGAACTTCTATTGGTGCAGAAAAGATTAGTGAAGCGAAAATAACAAGTGGAAGGAGAATGATGATAAGATATCCACCACCTACACCGCCTCCTTATTAAGGAGAAGGTTGGGTCGACCAAAACATGAGCTTCCGATTGAATCATTTTACAAACTACTTATCCTCGATGTTTTGAATTTCTTACAACTTGTGTCTTTTCCATTTGATCCGACCATCTTTGTCCTAATGAAAATATGTACTTAAGCCTTTTATTTTAATAAACCTTTACAAAAATGGTATATTGAACTAGTAGAAATATAGATTTTCTTTTCAACATGAGTGTGGGTTGTATGAAATAAAATGGGGCAATAAGTTAGTCATCCAAATTCCTCTCACCAGTCGATAAATAATATTTGTTGAAATAAGTCTTACAGGCGTGTCTACATATGTTATGAAATGCTTAAATCTGCTGAACAACCTTTACAATAGGATACAAGTTACCTTATCTCGTATTTGGTGGGATAAGGATCCAAAAAATCGCAAAATATTTTGGGTGACTTGGAATAATTTCATACTAGGAAAGAAGGGGGCGGACTAGAGTTTTTTGTGACATTAATTTTTGGATCACAACAGACTAGTCTAATAATTAAAATTCCATAAATAGGAGAAAAAACACTCAAGCGAATGACCAGATTCAATCTCTGAACGTATAACAAAGAAACATATGTGACATAAATGTCACTTGATCCTTATTTAAATGTTACTTAAAATGCATAATTAATTCTTTGTTAGCTTGAGTTACCCATGTGAAATATTGCTCTTCATTTTTTGGATTGTGTATAATTTTAGTCTTTGATTTATTAATTAGATTCATATAGAATTTAGATCATTGTAGTTTATATATATATATATATATATATATATATATATATAATAAAAGATATAAAATNAAAATTTATTAAAGTTACACTTTATTAAAACTTTTGAAAAAAGTACTAAATTGACTACCACGCATGTTGTCTTTTAAAACATTTGTTTGTTATCAAATCTGACACTAATTAATGTATAATACTTATATTTGGGTTAAAAATTGCATAAAGTGAAAATGTACGTATCACGAAATTATTAATATTTTTTGTCTACACGTTAAACTAAAATCAAAATCAATTTAATATGTTGATATTGCGTAGTACTCCGACAAATTTATGAAACTGCAATTTTAACAAAATTAAAAAAAAATTATATAAAGTCGAATGAAATCTAGATAATAAATGCATTTAATGGTAATTAAAAAAGAAGAAGAAAAAGCTAATAATTTTGGGTAATATAAATATATCCACACACACATTATATCTTCCCATCATATATTCAAGAAAAATCACATCTACAAAACAAGAAACATCAATCTTTAGAGGTAAGACATTTCTAAGGGAAATGGCAGGAAAAATGTGTATGATGATGATGATAATGGCAATGATCCTTATGGGTAATTGTTTAGAAGCATACAATGGAATTGATTCTAATGCAAACATGCTAAATGACGAGTCAAGGTTTGTTCTATAAAGTGAGGCATATATCACAAATAGTGTGGAAAAACAAATTTTATTTCTTTAGTCGAACCACTATATTTAACTATATAAGGTGGGAAAATAGACGAAACAAAAAAAACCGGACCGAACAAAACCAAAAAGTGAAATCGAAATCCAAAACCAAACCAAAGTTCTTTAAAAACATTTAGATTTTATTATTTAAAACACCAAATGTAAAACTGAAACCATTTTTGGTTAATTGAAAAAATCATAAACCAAATAAAATTAATATACATAATTTTATACTTTTATTTTATATTTATATGTATATGTGAAAAGTATATATTTTTGTATTAAGAAACTAAACGTCAAATAAAATACTATTTGTATATATTCTAATGAATTTTAAACAAAGATGATAACCAAAATAGAAAACCGAGCCAACGAAAATTGAAACGCCGATCTTATATCAATGTTAACATATGTATTTGTATTTGGTCTTAATTTGTGGTGGCAACAGGGGGGACTTAACTCCGAACCGTCGAACATCGTGCTTGACTTATTGTATAAGACATTGTAACTCGCACGACATACCTTGTAAAGACGCTTGTCATGTGCATTGCAAGCAGCCTGTCTTTTAGTCCTCTATTATCTATGTTATCTTCTTACCATAAGTGTACTTCAAGTATTATCAATAAATAATAAAACCAATTAAAAACCTATATTATTTATTTGACGTGCATGATTCATATAGGAAAAAGAAAGGAAAGATACTAGTGTTCAAAAAAAAAAAAAATTGAAAATTTCTTCCACATAATTGGGAAAAACAAGTCTTCCTCACCTTTTGATTATATCACCTTTTTTTCCCACTTAACTTATTTTTTGACACATTGATCTTCATACTACAATGGATCGGAACAATAACTCAAACTCGACAAATAAGAGTTATACAAGTGAACAGACTCGATCTTTGATTTAAGTAGGCAGTAGAGACGGTGCACCACTGCAATTTTTTCTTTTTTTTAATATTAAAAATGTGATTGGTGTATAACAAAAAGAGAATGAGAAATTTCATAACTCTTACATATTCAAATTAACACCAATAATTGTGTACAACAGTGTCATTGACTTTGACTTGCCATAACTTGTTTT
>OVBE01013284.1:0-12823 GCA_900406425.1 Iberis pinnata
ATAATATATATATATATATATATATATATATTAAAAATAATAAAAATATTTATTAAACTATTGATCGAAAACTTTTCAAATTGATCTCCAGTATAAAAATATTAGAGATATTTTCTCCTTTATCATTTTTCAAACAAACTAAATCACTTATATCATACACTATTCTATATATCCCTCATTTTCATTAAAGCACATGTAATTACAAAACTAACCTCAGAAATAAAAGAAAATACATTAAATAAAATTAATAAAACAAAAGTGCGTTTTGTAGGAGTGCAATTGGACGGTCGACGGTTTTGATTTAGCGTTCCAATCCAACACGACGCGGGAGAGCCTCCTTCTACGATTTCTCGACCTCCTCTAGTTCTCCTCTTCCATTGCAAAGTTGTTCCGCCTCCGGTTTGGTCCTTCGTTGCTGTTTAAGTTCAAGGAGACTCAAAACGTAGAACAACTAAGTTCAAAGCTTTTCCCGATTGAAAAGCTCTTGAATGAGCTGGGAAACATAATTTGAATGGATTTAGTTGTCGTACCTTGGTTTTTGAGTCCATTATAACTTGAATTGATTAGGAGAATGGTTGCATTGTTTGATTCGTAATGCATGTAGATTTGAAAATCGATACGGGTACGAGAGGGCAACTAGGGAAGCTAGTATTATTGATAATTGTGGTATAACTAGTAATACTGGTAGAATTTTAAAAGTTTGTGCATACAAATTAATTTTTTTTTGCGATGATTTATCTATGCATAATGGATGGTATTCAATGGTTTTTGCAGGATATAATGAGCAACAATGTCATTATGCACTCCAGATGCGAAGATAAAATGTATTGTTTAGTGTGGGAAAATGAAATAGAGGAAATAAGTCTTTCAATGGTAGATGCACATATCTGCAAAAAGCTCGGGCTAGATGAAAGTAATGTCAAACTGAAATTGAGTTACCTTCCACTGTTGGTTGGGTGTGGTGAAAAATTCTCGATTTTTGATGATGATGACCTTTGTGGTTATCTATGGTCCCTTGATAAAGAGAACCGCATGTGCATTTTGTTTGTGGAAGTCATTAAAATTTCAAAACTTTCATAGCAACTTTCAAGAGCGGGCAAACGAAATTCTGTAGGCATGAATTATGAGGTGTTGCATTCGAATGATGATGAAATCAGAGATGAAGAGCAAGTCATAACTTTATATGGTGGCAACAAAAAATGGATAAACAATGCTTGGGGGAGATAGTGACGATTGAGGATATGGTAGAAAATGTTGTTGAACGAGTAAATGTGGATGAAAATGTTTATGGCAATGTGGATACTGATACGCAAGACACAGAAATGCGTGATAGACTTGTAGATTTTCCACCTCTTCTGGAACCAATTCAGTTTATGGAGGAATGGGAAGATGGTCTTGGTTTGAAAATACAGCAAGAGTTCGTTAGTAGAAAAGGCAGTGCAGGAAGTGGTGGATAGAGGCGCATGTAAGAATAGTTTTGGGTTTAAGCTGGTCAAATCAGATAAAGAGAGATTAGTGTTAAAATGTCCTAAAGAAGGATGTAAATGGGGACTACGAGCTGCGAAGATTAAAAACTTTGAAATGTTCTCTATTAGAACATACAACAAGATGCATACATGCTCTCGTGGAAGTTAGAGTAATTGTAACTCAAAGAGGAAAGGCACACCACAACTAGTTGCATCTCTTCTGCATTGTGATTATCCAGGGCAAATGGAAACTCCTCCTCCTAGAAGTATCATGGATCTGGTGTGGATAAAACTTGGTGTCAATATATCATATTCCACTGTTTTGAGAGGTAAAAATGAAGCTATCAATGTTTTGTGTGGGACTCCTGAAGAAAGTCATCAGATGTTGTATTCTTATTTATACATGTTAGAAAAGATCAATGAAGGAACAATAACAAGTGTGAAATTGGATGAATTACAGATTCAAGTACTTGTTCATCGCTCTGGGAGCTAGCATAAAAGGTTTTAAAGTGATGAGTAAAGTTGTAACCGTGGATGGTAATTTTCTTAAAAATGGATATGGTGGTGTACTCGTTTTTGCAACGGCCTAGGATCCTAATCACCACTATCCTTTAGCCTTTGGTGTTCTAGATGGTTAGAATAAGGACTTTTTGTAACGCCCCGGTTCGGAAATTGAACCGACACGTCACGCCTTATTCCCGGGAACTGATAAACCGGTAATCCGGTCCGGTCAATGCCCGAGTCATGACCCTCTAACCCGAAGGTCAGAGTTATGGAGATTTCGCAGGATCGATTCGATTGAATAAATACAGGTTTATCAAATTAATGGTATAAATACGAAATTATAAATAACATAAAATAATTAAACCGAATAAAACGTTTAAATCCGATCAGACCAAAATATAATACAAATACGCGAAAGATATTACATAAAATAATATTACAAACCAATGGTAAAATAAAACTTAATTACACATACGTATAGCCGGCCTCTAGTCGTCCCGCGTCCGAACACAGAAGGAAACCCTAACGTAGGGTTACCTGAAAAGGGGAAAGGAAAAAAGGGAGGGGGGGGAATGAGTAACTCTAAAAGTTACTCAGTGGGTGCCAGCTCACACTAACATGCAAGCCATACCGGAAAATCCCAACCCGAACCCCACGGAACAATCACATGTCCCGGTATAGTCAACAACATATGAATGCAACTTACAATGTCAAACATCCCAAATACGCTGGCACGTAAGGGTTTGATATAATGGCTATTAAGATAGCTAATACCAACGATTCAATAACATCAATCATAAACCGAATAATAAAACCAAATTACAACTTAAAACCGAATGGGCCCGTATATTGATTTCTCCCTCCAAACACCGGGATTGCCAATGGAAGCCACAAAAAAATCCATCGAAATCCCTAGTTGGTTTTCCCTAACCCGGAAAACACCAACCTAGGTATCATGCTTAATCCGCGTGATACCCGACACCCCATCGGGTGTTGCCCGGCCAAGGTGATCAGCCAAGTACTCTCTCCGGGCCATACGTCCATACACTCCTCGCATGAAGGACCCACATACAGGAGAAACCGCTATACCAAATCCGAAAAAATCTTTATTCAGAAAACATAACATCATGGGCACGCAGCCAAAACCGATAGAACACAACGGCGCTCTCGGCCATGAATCCGAATCTCAAATCCGATTTCAAACACATACATTAACTTAGGTATAACAATGCCATTACCGACCCTAAGTCCGATCCATTTTATTAATCCAATTTAACATTCATCTAATTCTAATTTCCAACATCACACAAAGCAATCATCCATCGGCCCGCGGCCATTTCTAATCTTTCCTACGTTATTCCTCATTTTAGTGTTTTCGGATTTCTATAATTAGCAAAAAAATCCTTGGCATTGGGCCATTTCCATATTATAAGTCCAATCCGTTAATTAATCAATTTTTACACAATTTTAGATTCACACATTACGATTATTGGCTTCGAGGCCATTTCCCGGTTCTATCCCGATTCGTTTAATTAATCCGGTTTCATGCATTTGAAAACTACGTTCGAAAGTAAAACTCAATCAAGTTCCGGGACCCACCTCAACTCCCGCTAAAAGGATTACCCGAGCTACCCGCAACCCCGAACACACGCAACGACCGATAAATTCTAATTATTACAAACCAAAAAAACAAATTAAATTTCTAAACCAGCAAATACTAAACCGCAACATAACAAACCGGAATTTCAAGTATACGGTTTTAATAAACTGTAACTGAATTCCCGTACCTTAATAAACCGATAACACTTATAAACCGGTTTCAACCGGATTCCGCACCGAGTGAACACCGAGACCACCGGAACCACCAAGACCTCCTCTACCTCTGGTGAGACGCTGCCGCCAACCGCCTACTCACCGCCGCTTGCTCTTAACTCTACTAATCACGGATCCGGATCTGGGAAAAACAGTGGCAGTAATGCAACTATAACTTAATGAATACTAAACGGAAATCGGTTCTTCTTTTGGAAATTGCTTAAGAAAAGTGTTAGGAAAACGCTCACCAATTTTTGCTTCAATCCGATATGTTTAGGGTTTCCAAAATCAACTTCTTCTCCAACTGGTCTCGGATTCGCACTGCAGAAAACAGTCCCAATGAACTGATCATAACTCAAACGTTACAACTCCAAATGATGAACGGTTTTCTGATATGGCTTAAGAAAAGAGTTAGGAAAACGCTCACCAATTTTCGCTTCAATCCGATATGTCTAGGGTTTCCAAAATCAACTTCTTCTCCAACTGGTCTCAGATTCGCACTGCAGAAAACAGTCCAAATGAACTGATCATAACTCAAACATTACAACTCCAAATGATGACGGTTTTCGGCTATGGCTTAAGAAAAGAGTTAAGAAAACGATCACCAAGTTTCACTTCAATCAGAGATGTCTAGGGTTTCCAAAATCAACTTCTTCTCCAACTAGTCTCGGATTCGCACTACAGAAAAAAGTCCCAATGAACTGATCATAACTCAAACATTACAACTCCAAATGATGGACGGTTTTTGGCTATGGCTTATGAAAAGAGTCAAGAACATTCTTACCAAGTTTGAGGTCGATCCGAGGTGTTTTGATAAACCGATTATCTCTTCTCTCTCAACACTCTTCTTCTTTTCCTCTCCTTCTTCTTTCTCTTCTTCTCTTTTCTCTTCTTTTGTTGGCAAAAATGAAGAAGGAAGAAAGAAGAAATGTGTTTCCTTGCATGTTGAATTTAGATTTAGATTAAACTAATCTTAGACATAATCATTGCTTGCACCATTAGATGCCAACACAACAAGCTCACAACTCTAACCCTCCTCCTTTAGATACCTCATCATGTCTAACCTTCCATTAGTGCATGATCATGCAAGACTAACCAAGACAAATTTCTTCCTTAGCAAAATCAACCCAACTCACCTTGCTAACTTTGAGCCCAATTCAATCTCAACTTAACTTGATAAGTATGAGCCCAATTTAAAACTCAAACATGATTAAATCCACCATAGGTCTTTCTTCCTTTAACCTCAACAAAGACAAGCCCAACATCCTCACTTAATCAAAAATAAATCTCAACTAAAGATCAAACCCATTAGCCTATATATTTTTTTTTTAAAATTAATTAACCAATTTCCATTGTGATTCCTATTAAACCAGAAATTTGATTTCGATTCTAATTTAGGGTTTCGAGTTCGTTTCTTCCCGTCCGCTATATTAATTAAACAAAATAATAAAATTTTATCAATAGCGTATAGTTATAATATTCAGGATTTATAACCGGGACTAATTACATAAAACAAAAATATTGACGTAGAAAATACGGGTCTTTACACAGTTGGAATTTGTTTTTTCATATGTTCAAAATGTTATGGTAGATTCATCGGAGTTAGTTTTTATGAGTTACATAAATGTAAGCCTCATCAATGCCATAGCTAATGTATTTCTGATGGCTCATCATGCTCATTGTATCTGGAATTTGTCTCAAAATGTGAAAGGTCATGCAACTAATGTCAACAAAGAAGTAGTTCAATGAAAATTTATGGAAATGGCTCAGATTTACACAGTGTCTGAATTCGATGATGCTTATTCTGCTTTTAAGATTTGATTTCCTTTTGCTGCGAAGTATGTGGAGGAAAGTAGTGAGAAACAAAAGTGGGTGAGGTGTTGGTTTCCAGGAGATAGATACAATATCAACACAAGTAACATTGTGGAGTCGATGAACAGCGTGTTTAAGGATGCGAGGAAGTACTCTCTAATACCCTTGTTGGATATGATCATTAAAAAAACCGGTGATTGGTTTAATGAACATAGGAAAGAAACAGTTAGAGGATCCAGTGAACAAAGACTAGTGCCTCTAGTAGAAAATTATGTGCATGAAGCATGGTCGGTTACAAAAAAAATTAATTGTCTCGGAGGTAAACTCTTTCGACCTTGAATACAATGTCGTCGATACTGATGGGAAGCCGTATTTGGTGAATCTTGAAGCAAAAAGTTGTAGTTGCAGGTTCTTTGACATTGAAAAATATCCTTGTGTCCACAAAATACCGGCTTACATTCTATATTTAAACTAAATTTCATGCTCTAACCATGGTAGCCGTTCTGTTTTCCATCTTGAAGATTTGATCACTAAATACTATTGGACAGAGTTATGGGCATTGGCATATTATAGGTCTATTTATGTGGTTCTTGGTCAATGGGACATCCCTGATTACAACAAAGAAATGAAGATCATGACTCCAAAGCGTATCGAAAAGAGGGGAAGAAAGAAAGTGAAAAGGTTTCCATCAGCTGGGGAACGTCGGAAAATGACACAAAATAAAAGGCGTCCAAGACAAAGCCTACAATGGTTGTTATTTGGAAATCCAAATGTTTGAATATTACTCTGTTTTATTTGTACAACTATGTAAAACTGTGCAATACTATATTACATTTTGAAATTAAAATTCGATTTGAGTTATGAATATTACATTATCACACTATACAACCTTGTCATTATTGTAAACTCATAATTGGAAACAAAGCTAGGAGATTTAATTTTATAACTCATATGAAAAATGATATATTCCAAAAATGATATGTACTCGACAACCCAACACACAACATACACTTCTATAGGATACTTTGTTAAATATGTGACTAATCAATATCGAATTTCATTGTAGAACTTTTATAGACATTTTAAATACGCAAAACATCAATAATCATAGTTTTAAATCTTATGGCTCATTCTACAACTAATAAAACAAAATGTAACTATATGTAATACTAAAATAATTAAAATTCACCAGAAGTACAACTATTTATAAATTTCGTACAACTACTATATTAAGGATAACTACTTAATTTTTTTAGCGGGATAAGTTAAATTTTTTGGCGTAAAATTTTCAAATTCTTTTAGCGTGAAACACTTCGAATTTTAGGCGGGATTTAAAAAAAAATCTAAAATCATCTCTATATCATATCACCTCTCTCCATCTCTCTCACATCATTCTTTCTCCATCTCTCTCACATCATTCTCTCTCAAACAATAATTCTCTCAATAGAAAATGGATTCATGGGTTGAGAAACAAGAAAGAAGGGAAAGGAAGAAGATGAAGGAACACTACGACATGATTGAGTTCATCGCATATGCTCACTTCAGGATTCCAGATAAGTGCCCTTGTGGAGAAGAAATCGTCGAAGAGGTTTCTACTAATCCAAAAGATCACGATTTCATACCAGGCCAAAAGTATTGGACTTGCAAAGATTTCAAGGATGACGGTTTCCACTTCCGTCAACCATGGGTTATCAAAATTGAGGATGAAGTTTGCCGCTTAAGAAGGGAAATGGACGAAATCCGTGCAGAGATTGTTGAACTCAAGATGCATATTCCCTGTGATTGATATGTTGTTTATCTATGATTTTCTGTATTAAGACTTATGATGTGTTAAATTTGATGATAAATTGTATTTTCTCTAATAGTATATCTACAAGTTTTTCCAATTTTTCCAATTATCCTAGTTTTCCCAGTTTTCTGAATTTGGAAACTAGATAGGTTTTAATCTCCAATTTTAGGCTGGCTATCCTTAAAAAATTGAAATATTGACGAAAACATTTAATTTTTTTGGCGGTCTCTAAAAAAACTCAAAAAATAGATTCTGCATCTATAAGTTATCTCTCCTCTCTCTCCCTCTCACATCATTTTTCTATCTCTATCACCAATCTCACTCTTTTCCATCAAACTATATCAAACTCTCAACCAAAGACAAAATGATTCCAAATTGTTGTCAATGTGGATTACATATCTAACCCGAGGTTTCTACTAATCTAAATGATAAGGATTTCTTACCAGGTCGAAAGTACTGGACTTGCAAGGATTTCAAGGTTATATTGAATTTTTCTCATATTTTCAGGGATAGGGGCTTCTCGGGCAGTCACATCTTCCTCCAACATATCTTCAAACCTAACAACATCTCCACAATAAAAAATTTTCATCCAACTCTCAACAATCACGTCATCCTTATCCATAACGTCCTCTGGTTCTGTAATCCTATCTAGTAGACTTTGTTCCTCTTCGATAACAGTCAAGATGTTCTCAGTATCCTACAAAACAAACCACTAATGCATATCAAATAGATAATAAATGGGTAATGCATATCACATAATTTTTTAAGCAAACAACTAACCTTAGCATTACCAATTTTCTTATTTATTTTTGATAGTTGAAATTCCTTCATTTCACCCCTCTTGAACTTTGATTTTCACATCCTTGGACATGCTGGGTCTAAGTATTGAAACGTATCTCTGAAGTTAACCCTCAATTCCTTAATAGCCTCAAATGCTAGGAGCTACAAATGTTACAAAAATACGGGAAGTGTCAGTATCACATTGTCCATAAACATTATAATAGATGAAAAACTCATTAAACTCATTTAAAAGACTTACCTCCATTGGAATGCAGAAGCCTGGAATTAGTCATATCACATATTCTTTCACATTCCCTCCAAAATGAGCCATAGTGTGAGAAATTTGTTTGAAGATGTAATCAAAGGACAATCTACCCCAAGGGAATGTGCTACATAAGTTGAGATCATCGACTGCTCTCAACAGAAATTCATCCACAGAAGAGGCATCCTTACCAGTCTTTCTCTGCCCGAGAATAATACTTGATAGAAAATACAAGACCAACAACCTCAACCTATCACGAGAAGGTTGCATTCCCTCCTGAACCTTTGCTTTCACGTCTTAATATTTTACTATACTAGTGCCAAAATATTTCTTAACAAAGTTCATGCCTCTGACTTTCTTGTAGTTTAGTGGATAGTTTTTACAGTTCAATCCGGATATCAAAGAATGTTCCCTAATACCATAGCGTATGAGACAACCATTGCTTTTTTTTCCTTTTCTATACGTGCGGTTCTGAGGAGGAGCATCCACATACCCATAACCTTGTGATTTTCATCCTTTGGCATGTGCAATATGTGTTTGAACTCCCGATGATTATCAAAATAACTCTTCTCTAGCATATTCATCGGAGGGTCTAATTTTTCTAGTGTTTTTAGTACTTCAGCAACATAACACCTCGTTGATAGCTTGATGTTCTGCTTGTACTCAGTCGGTGGAAAGTATATGCCCAAAGATTTTAAAGCACCATTATCAGAATCCTGCAAAAAACCAACAAACAATGTAAATGAGTTGTACTTAATTATACAAGTAGTACAAACAAACTAGTTATCCTTAGTTCTACCAAAAAAAATTATTCAAACTAAGAGACATATGAAGAAATACTAACACGTTCTCCACGCATATCGCTTAAGGTTCTTTTCCTTCCTTCATTTCCTTCTTCATTGGTATGCAAACCTTCACCAGAGTTAATGTCTTCATTTTCTTGTTTAACTTTTCGTTCGTCATCTTCAATCGGGTCCGCCTCGATTGTGTCTTCGTTTTTGTCATCATTTTGTTGATCTTCAACCGCCTCATTCGTATGATCAACCATCTCATTCGCCTCGTTCTCATGTTCTTGTACTGCATCTTCAACCTCTGGAACTTATATTACATGAAAAGATTTTTCGTTCACACGTTTCGTTTTCTTCTTCCTAGTCCATTTTACCTTTGGAGACATTTTCACTTTTTACAAAAGAAACACAATTACAAATCTAATCGAGATAAATTGTACCCAAAAAACACAACCAATACAAATGTCTCGACTTTGTCAGTTTGAAATCAAATCCTAAATAAAAAACTGAAGATTTTTACGTCAAAGTGATGTAATCTTTTTTTTTGTTTCACGAGTTCTCTTAATTTCACAAAAGAAAGAGATAAAGAACAATTGAAACTGAGATGATTTTGAATGTAAAATTATGAAATCGAAATTGTAACTTTGCTGAATTGCGATTGTGTTTTTTGCGTTTCAAAACCGAAAAACCCAATTTAGATCCGACGAATCTGAATGTTAGATGGGTATTTGACTAGTTTTCCTATAAATGAAGAGTTAACTTTCTAGTCTTTCACTTTAGTTTCCATTTAAAAATAATTGGAAAAAAAATGACAGTTAAAATTTTAGTTTTACATAGAAAGACAATATAGACGATTTCTCAAAACATTAGTTCATACATAGACAAACAAAAATTCCAAGATTATTTAGAAGTCTTAGAAAATTACAAAATTTCATAAAATTCTGAATATAACTAAAACAATGGATATATTCATACGTATTAGTTGATGTATAAACTTTGGCACTAGCATTACGACATTATAATTAAGTACACTAATGGTTAGATTTTTTTTCCCTTTTTAAGATATACAAAACTCAATGATGTCGAGTAAAGAAACGCAAGAGATTCCCTTAAGTTAAAAAAACCATGACTCAGTTTTGACATTACACACTTGTTATTCAAGATTTGTAGACAACAACGTAAACGAAAGAAGATGACAAGACAACAATGAAAACGCTCAGTTAACCTCGATCTGGCGTACATCGTTTCGCTCTTCCTCTTTCATCTTTGGAATTACCACTTTCAAGACTCCGTTCTTCATCTCCGCCTTGATCTCCTCCGTCTTGTATACCTTCTCCGGCAATCCAATTCGGCTTGTGAATCTCCTATTAGCACTTTCTCCTTCTTCACCACCGTCGTCTTCATCTTTGCCTTCACCTCTAATCACCAGAGTGTTTTGCTCCAAAGCAAGCTTCACATCCTCTCTACTCAGCCCAGGCATGTCAATCCTCATGTAGAGAGCATCATCTTTCTCTTTAATATCCCAGCCACGGCGAGCTCCAGAAGCTCCCATACCTCGATTCGCTGATAACAGAGGATTCTCCATGAACTGGTCCATCAGATTCAGCACCTGACTTATACTCCTTGTTGGCGAAAATGGATCAAACACATCTTCAACAAAATCAAGAGAACCATATCAACACACCAATTACATATAGATCCAGATGAAAAAATCGAGAGAGTCTGCAGTGGCGAGAATGTTACCTGAAAAGAAATCATCACGCCGACGAGAAACAGAGCGATCAGAGCGGCGGTCTACATCAACGCCGTTACCACTTTCGCCGTCGTCGTAGCTCCTTAGAGCGTTGGTGTTGAGGAGGCGAGAGGCAACTGCTGGGCGAAGAGCGGAAAGGGAACGACCGGCGATGCCAGATGATAGAAGTCTCTTAAGAGCCAGAGAAGATGCCATAACGTAGAAAGTAATTGAAAGCTTTTTTAGAGAGCTTGTAGAAAGTAATGTTTAGCTTTTGAGAAATGTGTGGCGAAAATGGGAAAGAGAATATATTTATATATAAACGTAAGGAGTGAAGAGTTGAGAGTGGGAGGTCAGAGATGAGAGAAAGGTCTCGAGAGATGAACAGAGTTCCAGATGGTTCTAGAGGAACGTGGCTCCCAAGTTTAGGGCAAACACTTACCATGTCCATTAACGGCCCATCATATTTGGCCCTATCATAAGTTCTTTGTTGACAATCGGTCAAATTATTTAATTTGCCCATATAAAAAACATAATGTAAACTTTTTGAAATTACCATAACTGTATTGAAATCTTTTCAATTTGTCTTTGTAACTAGTTGTGGATCTGCGCCAAAAAATATATTTCCCTTTAATATATATATTTAAATATTCATTTTCATATTTAATCAACAAATTAATATTTGATATGCGGGGAAATACTTTTTATCTTTTGATATTTATTTCTTTATTAATATATATATATATATATATATATATAAAGTTTTTTAAAAAATTTATGTAATTTTTGATAGGTTGTGTAGTAACGATTATAAACGCTAAAATAGTTAATATCAAAAATTTAATTCCTAAAATATGAATATTATTATCATCAAAATCTAATTTTTTGAGTCTTATAAAACTAAACTTTATTATACACCGGTTCTAATATTAAATTCATAAATTATATTTTTATCCTTCAAATTTTTGTATTATAAATATTATTATAATTGATGATATATCTTATGTATTTTATATATATGTTGAAAGTTTATTTAGTCTTTCCTGCAACATATATATTAAAGTATTTGGTTCTCCGATCTGTGAAAACAATAATCTTAAGATCACTAATAAGTACGTTCTCCGATGTAAAGATTCATGGTTTTATAATTAACTATTCTAACCCACCACGCAATAAATTGTTCTAAATGATTTTGTATATTTGATATATACTTTATTAAAATTGATAGTATATATTTTATAAACATATCTAACCCCTTTAATTACATATATAATATAATATTTTTATGTTAAATCTATGAAAAAGAATGATTTTAAAACCACCAAATATGATCCGCTATGCATAACATTCTTTTATCATGGATCTTGACGTACAAAAAAATTACTATCATGTATTATAATTTTCAATGATTTTATATAGCTAATATATATATATATATATATATGTGTGAATTTTATTGTAGCCAATCATATATATAACGTCATGAAACACATATACTAAAATGTTTCGATTTTCGATCTATAAAGAACAATGATTTCAAATAACATTAACCCTTGTATCATTAGTGTATGTATTTGTGAAATTTTTGTTTATACAAAAATTATGATTTAAAATGTAATAATTCTATCATCCATGCATCACTTTTTCTAAATACTTTAATATGTTTGATATAGATGTATTTTCACTAAATTTTATTATTATGAATGATATATTTTATGTATTTTATATAAGTGTTGAAAGGTAATTTAACACTTATGGAATATATATATATATATATATATAAATTTATTAATGTAAAATTCTTTTAAAACAGTACTCTTAATAGTAATAACTCATACTCACTTCATATAAATGTTATTTAAAATTCATATTTATATA
>OVBE01013285.1:0-12822 GCA_900406425.1 Iberis pinnata
TAAGCTTTGACCCACATAATCTAAGACCTAAGACCTTTTGTTAAGTCTTGATTCAACGCATAGCATTTTGTATTATCTACAATAGTAAGTGCCAAAACTAAGCAAATTAACGCGCCTAAGTATTTTTGTTTTACTTGGAATGAAAAAATAGCGTCCTAAAAAAGTTAAACGCTATGGATAAAACCCGTGTCCATGTACAATAGCAGGGACACAAAAAACGCTATCTTGGGATGCTATCGANTATTTCTTGTAGTGGGTTGCTCAACTCGTGGTTGCCTTAGACTGTTGGTTATGGACATTCTTGTCTCTAAGTGTTCAGGGGACTCTTGCTTCCTTGAGGATGTGGCCTTGTTGAGCTTCAAGGTGAGTTTCTTAATCTGAGAGGTCATCTCCTTGAACTTCCTGGTAATGTAGCTGTCTTGGAACTTGTTACATTTTTGAAGTTTGCCTATGTTTTTATGGGATGTTGCCAAGCTCTTCCCCTGTCTAGTTGTCGGGGTTTGTTCGAAATTATAACAGTCAGGTTCATATAGCTCCTGATTAGCCGGAGCTTCTGTTCGTTCAGCATTCGCTTCTTCAGCTACTTTTTCTCCTTCCTTGTGCTGGTAGGATATCAGAAGTTCAGCCTTTGGTTGGAAATCTATATTGACCCTTTTCTTTATTGTTGTGACATTCTCATTGAGGAGTGATAGGAGTGCAGCTCCCAAGCTTAGGTGGGTGAAACTGTACTTTTGATCACTAGTTGTCCCCTCAAAGAAATGAGAGTTCGTCAAATAGTTCACGTCAATCAACCTTGCTGGGTGACCTCTACCTTCTAGAGGGACGTTGCAGGCCCTTAGAATAGGTGCAACAATTTCCCCAACTGTCAAAGTCCTGCGGACTCCCTTGCTATAAGATTTATTCGGCCATTCTTTATACCACATCAATTGGTTTATTAAGATTAGAGATAGGCTAGAGTTATCTCTATCTCCCTCCATTGGACGACTGTCAGATGTGTATTGCAGTGTGGGATTTAAAGTTGTATCTATCATCCCCATTTCTCCATCAGTAACATGCTCTGTCATCTCTCTTGCAAATATGGTGTTTGCAATCGCCTTATAGATAACTCAAAACTAGGCTTATTATCCCCGTGCATTTAGATTGTCCCGAACTATAGGTTCCAAATCCTATTGTTCTCCACAGCGCAGACATCTCTTCATTAACATACTGAGGGAGCTCATCAACGTTCCCGTCATTGGAGAACCCATAGACGCGGTTCAAGTCCATCACTGAAAGTTCATAGCTTTGTTCTCTCACTTAGAACGTGATGTATCCTAGCATATTATCATCATCGAAGTATAGCTGGACTGTGGCTAGGAAGTGACCATTCTTCGGATTGTCTTCATTCAGTTCCTTCACAGAGAATAGCTGATCTTGGATAGTGAGATTCTTAGTTTTGGTCGTGATGTTGAAAATCATTTTTGGACCTCTTCCTACGTTTAGCTTAATATGACCTTTCTTGACGTTGATTACAGCTCCAACCGTTGCTAGGAACGGTCTTCCAAAGATTAATGGATCCTTAGGCTCTTCATCCATCTTCAATACCATAAAGTCTATGAGTATCGTTACATCTTTGATCTTGATAGGTAAACCTTCCAAGATGCCAACGGGATGCCTAACAGATCTGTCTGCTATCAACAAAGTTATGTTGGAAGCTTTGAACTTGTCAAATCCAAGCTTCTTGGTAGTGGACTGAGACATTAGGTTGATAGATGCTCCCAAATCACATAGGCATTCGTCAAAGGTTAATTAGGGATCCTAGTGAGCAAGGAAAGGTGAATGAACCAGGATCCTCTTGCTTTGTTGTTATCAAGGCATTGCATGGTTCAGATGGTTTCAACACTTCCTGAGCTATCTCTTCCTTCAGAGGTTTCTCAAAGACATTTGGTTACTTCGCCATGATCTCTTTCTTGAAACGTGATGGAAATGGCAGTCTTGGGACATAGGGTGGTGGATCATAAGGTTTTGCAATATCTTTTGGAGTAGGTGACTTCTCAACAGGCTTTTTAACAGGAACATACTCTTCATAATCCAGAGGTGCATCTACGTTTGAACTCAAATCCCCCCAACTTGAACCACATTGTCCTCAGTGCAAATAAGAGGGTAAGTTGGAGTAGGAATGTTAGTTGTCTGCTAGAGATATATGGCATTGATGTTAGAATTTTTCTTTGGGTTCTGTACAGACTTTCTCGAGAGTTAACCATTTGTAGAAGTAGAAGTGGATACGATCTTTCCTTCGAGAGTACTAACCCTAGAGTTGAGAGTTTCAAGCTTCGAATAGATTGCACCGAATGAAGTGTCCATCTTGAGTGCTTGACCCTGAAGAAGCTGCTGTAACATAGCTTCAATGCTGAAAGGTTGAGTTGGAGGTTAGTTAGATGAGAAACCAGGAGGTGCACCAGTAGGTTGCTGCTGTGGTTGTTGAAAACCATTTTGTTGTTGCTGCTTTGGGAAGTAACATCTGTTCTGGTTATAGTTGTTGAAGGGTTGAGATTTCTTTTGTTGTTGATGTGGGTACACTTGGTCTTGTGGGTTAGCAACGTTGTTGCTTATGTAAGAAAGACCAGGGTTGTTAGAGTAGTTGAAGTACCCTTTGTTGTAACCCCCTTGGTTCTGCACAAAGCACATTTTTTCTTGCTGTTGAACTTTGGTAGCTTGAATCTGAAGTTGTTCTTCATGAGAGATTAAGTGAACCTGATGTTGTTGACCCAAGAGTAATTTGTCCAACTTTTCATTTAGTGCCTTGATCTCCTTCTTTGTGCTATCATGAGAAGCAGAACTACCTCGAGGTGTTTTGTCATAATCCTCATTGTAAATCCCATCAGATTGGGCGAGGTTCTCTACTAACTCCCATCCTTCATCCACACTTTTGTTGAGGAATTTCCCATTACTTGTTGTATCTAGCGACATTCTAATTTTGCATAAGGCACTCTGTAGAGGGTGCTGAGTAGTGATGCTTTGCTGAATCCGTGATGGGGGCATTGCATTGTGTAGTTCTTGAAGCGCTCCCATGCTTCAAAGAAGGTTTCAACATTCTTTTGTGCAAAGCTTGAAATGTCATTCCTCAGTCTAGCTGTTCTAGAAGTTGAGAAGAACTTTGCAAGGATTGATATTTTGCATGCATCCCAGGTTGTGATGGAGTTCGTGGGAATTGACTTCTCCCATTGGTGTGCCTTCTTGCCCAAAGAGAAAGAGAAGAGGCGTAGTTTGAAAGCATCCTCACTCACACCATTTATCTTCGTGAGGCTGCATAAGCGATCAAACTTGTCAAGATGATCGAGTAGATCCTCCATAGGTAGTCCGTGGAACTTTTTCCCCTGCACCATTGCAATGAGACTATGCTTGATCTCGAAGTTGTTGTTTTGAACTGCAGGTGGATTGATTCCATGTCTGATGGTGTGAGTGTTTGGGTTGTCACCAGCACCTACAGTGTGCTAGTTTTCTTGTTCAGCGTTGTTCGCCATTTGTAAGTCCAACTGTCTCAAGTGTTCCGCACGTTCGTGTTCACGTCGTGCCTGTGAGTTTTCCCGTTCAAGAGCTCTGATGTTTTCAATGAGAGGAATCAAGTCTGTTAGTCCTCTTCTTCTCAGGTTCATACACTGCTAAGCAGGTACCTGAAAAGAAAGAAAACAAAGGTAAACAGGTAAGTAAAGTAATAAAAGAGGCTTTATCTCAAAATATCGAAAATACATAATGTAGTAACCAACACCCAAATGGCAACAACGCCAAATTGATAGTAGGATTTTTGAGGTCCTGAGGTATCAATTCTCCATCCTTGTAGTACAGATGAGGTATCAATCCATTTGGGTGTCCACTAGCAATCAAGGCTGCCATGGATGCTTCTAAGTCAACTAAGTCCAATCCATTGATAAATGGAATCAACCTAAGCAATCACCAGATCTAACTCCCGTTAACGATACACTACCTAGATGGATTTAAGAACCAACCTACCAAAGCCAAAAAGCCCCCTAGTCATCCAACCCCCTATGCTGAGATGCATATCTTAAGAATCTAGGACGTTGCGTAAGGATAGACTAATCTCTGAAACCACCATGATCAGACATTCCATTGAACATTTTTCGGGCACTGGAATGTCTAAGATCAAGTTTTGATTAGCGTGAATGAAACCAGCATTAAGCACAATGAAACAGAAGGGATGTATATTCAAACAAGCTTAGGGGTCTAAGGTGAGATCAGGACATCAACCCTAGTCTATCCCATCCTCAGGAATTTTAGGGAACTACTCACTACTCATGGAAGTAAAAACAAG
This sequence comes from Iberis pinnata, assembly GCA_900406425.1. Taxonomy (NCBI): domain Eukaryota; kingdom Viridiplantae; phylum Streptophyta; class Magnoliopsida; order Brassicales; family Brassicaceae; genus Iberis; species Iberis pinnata. Next base: position 4,310 of record OVBE01013285.1, read on the forward strand.
GAAAACAAAAATGACAACTTCAAAGTTAAACATGATGATCAAAGGTTAAACAGTTGAAGAACAGTAAGACCTCAAACCCAGAAAAGCAAGAACAGGAATAGAACAGTAACTACCTAGAAAATGATCAAAGCTTAAAACAGAAGATTAAAAACAATAATGAAAGATCAACATGCACCAGATAAGCAACAACCTAAAGCTAAGCAGGAAAGTAAAGAAAAACAGTAGATTAGCATAAACTTAGAAGATTCTGGGTTTTTACACCTAAGAACATCAAGAACAACCAAGGAAATGAAAACCTAAGACAAAAACCTAAAATGGAAAGAAAAACAAGACTTTTGTAAAAGGAGGCGCTTTTGTGCTTTTATAGTGTTTAGAGAAAAGCCCTAAATTGCCCAAAAGACAAAAACTAATCATTGGCTCGGATCTTGGGTCAGGTCTACTCAGGAATTGAGTTGGTCAGGTTGGAGTGTGTTTGACTCGAGTTGAGAAGAGTGCCAGATCGATCTGAGCTGCGGATGCTTGAACGAGATCGATATGAGCTGCGGATGCTTGAACGAGATCGATCTGAGCTGCGGATGGTTGAACGAGATCGATCTGAGCTACGGATGCTTGAACGAGATCGATCCGTGTGCGTGCTTGAGTGAGATCAATCCAGGCTGATGATGAGATCGATCTGGTTTGAAGCTGAGATCAATCCAGAGTGAAGTTTGAGATCGATTTGGGATCGGTCCAGAAGTTGGCTGGGATCGATCTAGAGTTGAGTTGGGATCGATCCAGAGTGTGTTGAGATCGATCCAGAGTTTGATGCGGGATCGATCTAGGATCGATTCAGAAGTGAGCTGAGATCGATCCAGATGTTGCAGTAAGATCGATCCAGTGATCGATCCAGTCTGGAGCTTGGGATCGATCCATCCTTGTGTTGAGATTGATCCAGTTGAGTGCCAGTCCATTCCATGTTAAGTGTTGGTCCATTCCAGGTTGAGTGTTGGTCCATTCCAGGTTAAGTGCTGCTTTTCTGAATTCTCACAACACCGATCTGAAACTCCTGAAAGTCCTGAAAAATTTCCAAAATGCGTGCATATGCGAATTCTAATGCAAAAGTCCTAAAAATCACAAACTTACTGAAAACGACTATAAATGTGATACATGCACGCCTAAAAACCTCATAATTAATCCTAAATGACATGTGAAAACCATGAAAATTCAGAGTCATCACAAGCCCTAAGTATTAACCAGTCTGCAGAAATAAAAGAAAGATGATTCACTATGCCTTGGTCTGCCTCTTTTTTAAGCATTGGATATTATGTCATTAAAGTCTCCAAACAACAATTTAGGATGTTGTAGTGTACTTTTGGTATCAGTGTGAGAGGAAACATAACACCTAAAAGAGTTACGGTGTGTGAGAGTAGGTGACCCATAGATATAAGCGAGGTAGATAGAAACCCCCCAGTCCGAGATCTGAACATCAATAGGGTTAGGAGAAGGTTCAAAGACAATGTGCAGCTGGACATCTTGATTCCAAAATAGCTAGTCCACCAGTTCGGCCTATGGGAGATACCAAATTTTTTTAAGAATAACCTAACATAGAACCAAATTAAATACAAAATGATCTGGATTCTTAGTTTCTGTTATGAATAGAGCATGTGGATTATAGAACTTCTTTATGCTCCAAAGTTGCTGAATTTTTAAGGGATTCCTCAACCCCTGACAATTCCAATGCATAAGTCTCATCACATTAAACGAATCTTATAATCAACAATCAGATGATCGCACACGGCGAAGCATGAATCGCACTTAGGCGAAGAGGAAGTCGCACTTAGGCGAAGAGGGAATGATACTTAGACTTTTAGTTTACCTTTTTTGCTAGTACAATCTGATTATGATGCGATTATAAGTGATACACACATATATAGATGCATGTCTATAATCTATATAGACATAGATATGCATATAACATATTTTGTTCTCTAAATCATCACACACACACATAAAAATGTACCATCTTCAAAACTAAAAGAATAAGTTTTGACTTTAAGATTGTTATGAGGGACAATATCATAGTCTCTTAGAAAAGAGAACACGACCATTCCAGTTGATGCTATCACCGATATCCTAAAAAATCACTTTGTTCATTAACTCACCTGGCTTTCGTTTCTAATATAAATTTTAAATCACAAATAAAGTCTCCATTTGTTTGAAATTATTCAGACAATGTCTGTGGGAGTCATATTCACAATTCTTCTATCCATCACTTGTTGTATGTATGTAATATAACTATATATGAAATCTTTGGGAGGAGGCATGAAACAAATGAAAAGCCCAATATGTCTGACATGGTAAACTGGCCTACATCCACAACTTGTTTTGATTGTAGTGTAGAGAATAATATCTTAAATTGCCTACGTATCGTCTCCACGCTGAGTTTCGGATTTGAAATTACTGTTACGGGTTTAAAGAAATCAGATATTTACGAGCCATTCAATTTATCTTTTTGGCGTGATGACGGAGAATTCAGTTTATCTACTCCATGACATGACAACGTAGATTTTCATATTGAAATTACCTTTACGAGTTTAATGTAGATATGCATTACTATTCATGCCATTTAGGCTGCCTACATGGTGTAATGACATTGATTTCATGCTTGAAATTACTTTTACGGAAAAATATGTATTATAATATATTCAAATTCGAAATTTCTATTTTTAAAATTTTTAATATATGTATTTAAATAACGTTATTATATCTTAATAATATTGATATATGCAAATAAATATATAAGAATCTATAATAAATATTCTTAACATATATTATTCAATGTTCTCTTTTTCTCCCTCTATAAATATTGTATTCGGATTCATCGTGTTTCTCTCGTAACGTAGTTTTCATCTTTTTTCTTAGTTTTTTGTTTTTTCTTTTGCTTTTTTTGTGTCTGATATGGGTTACGTATTTTTGTTGTATGTTTATCCTTCTCAACCCTTTCATTATTTTTATGCGTTCTGTTTGTTGTATCTGACTATTAATGCATTGTTTCATGCATTCATTTTATTATGTTTGTATCTAATTACTTTTGTTTTTTTTCTATAGGTGCATCTGATCGTGATATATCAGCTCATACATGTACTTGATGAATACTTTTTCTTATCATGTTGGTATTGTATTTTTTATGTTTTCTGTTGTATTTTGTGTACAACTCTAATATATTTTCTTCAATATTTGGTTCTCATGGTTTATGATCAACTCATTCAGGTATTATCATACAGGGAGAACGGCTTATTAATGCTCGCACATATCGTGAGTTGAGAAATTAAAGCACACATATATAAACCGTGCTAATTAATTTCTTTACTCTATAAAATTTAAATTTGCATAGCCACACTTAAAAGTATTTGCTTATAGTTGTTTTGACTATAACATTGTTAACTTTTCTCGTAACACAGGTGACTCAGATTCTCAGGTGGACTGAGTGAAAAAAATGGATGACCGTTTGTACAAATTATCTATAACGGTGTCGCTTTTTTTAAAATATAGAAAACGACGTCGTAGAATAGCTGACCTGAATCACTTCTATTTCAAAATGATGTCGTTTTATATTTAAAACTGTTATCTAAACAAAAAAACGACGGCGTTTTAATTAGCTTGTATATGTGAATATCCGACTCAATCCACTTCAGCATCCGAGTCATCCGTGTTAGCAAAGCAGTTAACACCGTAGCGGTCAAAGTACTTATCACAAAGACTTTTAAGTGTGGATATGCAATTTTAAATTTTAAATTTTAAAGAGTAAAGAAGTTAATCAACACGTTTCATATGTGTGTGCTCTAATTTCCCACCTCACTATATGTGTCGGGACTAATAAGTTGTTCTCAGTATCATACACTTTATTATTGTGTATATTTTACTCTAATCATGTATGTTGATTCTTATGTTTTTTATTTACTCATTCAGGTGTTTATGTTCATGAATAATTTTCTTATTGTTTTCTAATGTTTTGATTTATTTGTTTCTTGATCTAACGATTTTTATTTTTATTTTTTTGTATTCTAGGTGCATTTAATTGTAGTGGAGTAACTCATACATGTATATTATGGTTGTTATTAATATATTTTTTATTTATTTCTTTGTCATGTTAATATTTTTTATCTTATATATTTTGTGATCGATTCAATAATTTATTTTCATATTGTTCTATTTACTCATTCAGTTGTGTATGTTTATGTATATTTTATATTATTCTCTATTTTTTGTATTATATTTTTCTTGATGTAACTATTTCTTTTTTATTATATCTTTTTATTGTATGTGGATTTTATCGTCTTGGATTAACTCATACAAATATATTTTGTATGTCATTTATAAATTTTTTCGATTACTTTACGTGTTAATTTTTTTTTGTATTTTTGTGATCGACTGTTATATAATTTTCTTTAAATTTTGTTCAAATGATTTAATACCTAACTAATCAATTCTTCTATATCTTATGTATTTATTATTATATATAGTTTAGTTTGATTGTGTATATTGATACTATTTTTAATATTTTTAATGAAAGATTTGTCTCTCTATGATCATATAACCCAATCAGGCATGTGTTTGTAATATGTTTTTCATATTCATAATTAGTTTTATTTTATTATTTTCAATTATTTTATGTGCTAAAATATATATATATATATATATATATATATATATGTCAATTATTTTTTTAATACTTTTAATTTTTTGTTATAGGTTATTTTAGGTTGTTACATATACTTCGTCCTAAGCAGAATATGCGATGTAGAACTATTGTTATAAATTTTTTTGTGGTAATTATATTAACAATTATTTGATAATTGTGTTTGATTATTTTATTCCTTAGTTTCTTAAATAAATTTTTTACAATTAATGTCGATGTTTTTCTTGTGAATTGTTAAAATTTATATATTTATAATGCATCTATCAAAATCTTAACATATTCAATTATGTGGTTTTTAATAATATTTTTAATTATTTTTAGTAGGTTTGCATAGAATTATAAATATATCATTTAATATTATTGTGACAAAAAAATTCATTGGATATTATTGATAAGAGATTTTGTTAAATTTTGTGCATGGTGTTATGCGGACATCAATATTTGGTATATGATTATCTTTTTATTATGCATATATAAGATTATAATTATATATAAACTAAATATAATATGATATATTATATTAATATAATCTATTTTTTACATTCCATATAATTTTTGTAGGGTTTCATGAATCCTAATATATACCAGCTGATATCATTCATATGAAAAGTTCGTTAGATTCTATATGTTGTGTTGTACGGATATGGATTGTTGGTATGATCATAATTATATCTTTTATTATATATAATTTTTTGTTATTGTTATATCAATTTTGTATATTATAACTTTAATTTTTTATAACATGTTAATAAAGTTGATGATGTTTGGGATACTCTTAATTTCCGATGGGTTATGCGAATTCATTACTGTGTTCGTATTGGTCAACAATGTTTCTCGATCACATGTTCTTCAATAATATTCAACGATATTTTTTTATTAATTATAAGTGTATAAATATATTGTTTTTTCATATTGTTGTTATGATTTATTAATATTTACCTCTTCCGATTCAAATTAAATGTTCCAGATATTGAACCTAAAATATGCGACCCGATGTTGAATTAAGTGATTATGATTTTTTAGATATTGAGTTGTTTTTGAAGTAGATTCTTAATATAGGTGATGGAAAGATTGGTAGAGATGATTGTGAGATTGACGTTCCTAATTATCTGCTTATTTTTTAATGTTTTAATCTACTAGCGGCTATTGTCAAAGAATCTTATGAAGATTCTTTTTCAGCGACGAGTTATATTGAGTGGAACAAACAAGATGTCGGCAAACTTAATGAATACATACAGTCACAATTATTATTTGTTATTGTTATATAATTAGTTTTTTATGTCACTGTTATTGTTATGAATCGATTGTTATTGTTATATAATTAATTATTTATGTTACTTATTGATATTTTACAGAAGAAGCGGTATGATATTTGAGTTCAGATACTATTGAGAAATCAAACATAGGAATATATGATAAAATAACGTATTCACAAGAGATTTTAAATAGCATTAAAGTTTCTAGCCTATCAAATCATGAATTAAAGTTGAAGATCATTGCACCAATAATGCGACTCAAATATATTGATCCGAAAGATGTTTTATGTAACAAAACCAGGTTAATTATTACACAACTTGCTGATCATGTTATAGAACCAAGACATATAAAATGTAAAAAAAGTTGGTGAAAACATTTTGATAGCATGTATGTTTGTATCTCCTTTGAAAGGACGTTTTCCTTTTAGGATGAGAAGAAATTTTCCGATAGCTATTGCATTTGCAATGACAACCAATGAAAATCAAAGTCAAATGTTAGAACGTGTTGGTGTTTATTTGCCAAAGTTTGTGTTTACACATGGTCAGTTGTATGTTGTTATTTCTATAGTGACATCAAGAAAGAGTTTGAAAATTTTAATTACAAATAGTGAAGGTAAATCGTGTAATGTTTTTTACAAAAAGGTGTTTCAAAACGTATAATTGTTTTTTTTTTTTTTTTGGATTTTATTTTTATTTTTTTTAGATTAATTTTTTTTGGATTTTAATAAATTTAAGAAATATATATGTTTTCGGTACTAAATCTTCATAATATGTTAAGTTTGAATATGTTATACGCTAACACAAACAATACTATATCAAAGAATTTCATCCAATGATTTTTTATTCTAAAAAATAATAATTTTGGTTATTATTAATAAGTGAAAAAATTTCAACAGCAGAAAATAAATTTATTTGAGAATTTCATCTATATTCAATTCTTAACAATTATTAAGTCTAATGTTAGCGATCACATTTTAATTTTTGTTTTAAGACATATAATTAGTGTTTATGGTTTCACATATATCAGGTATTGTTCTATGGAATTGAAGTATATATTTAACATATTTCGTTTGGACGTGAATCGATTTATATTGGCGTTCATTGATTTTTAAAAATTCGATATATATCCAATTTATGTTTTTTGATTTCTTCTTAAGCGAATTTTTCATATTCTTAGCTAGGTTTACGGTACTGGTGGTTTAAATTATTTGGTTTAAATTATAATTCTATATTAAAATTTTTAATTTCATAATATGTCATGATATATCTATACTATTAAAGGGAGAGCACATTTTTGAGAGTGGGCAAAATAAAGTTTATATTTACTAAGTTTGCCATTGGCTTTAAGTTTTGTTAGATAAAACAAAAAAAACCTCGGAAGGGTATTTTGGTTAGAACACCTTTCGAAATGCATGGACCTTGATGTTGGGCGGGTTGACCTGGATTTTTTTTTAAAAAACTTTCTTCTAATCTCTGGTTCGATTCCCAGAATTACAATTTTAAGGACAATAAAATTATTTTCTCGGTTTTGCCTTTGCCAAAAAGCAAGGAACTTTCTTCATATCTCGAGTTCGATTCCCAAGATTACAAGTTTTAATTACACAAATCTAAAGTATTTGTTAAACCGAAATCATTGTACGTTTTTAAGTATTTGTTAAACCGAAATCATTTTGTTAAACGTTTTATATATGTAAATCTTCCTTTATTATTGACCTAAATATTTTGTTAATATTATTATCAAAGAATATAAATATCTTTGCCTAGTATCTACTATAACAGTAATATCTAAACAAACCCTAATAAAAAAAAACCATATTCATTTCCCTATAAATTAACATGAATTCATAGGAACCATAACAAATCATTCTATCTCCATATTCTATTGTTCATCACTATAATCAGTTCTACAAACGTAGTCATGTTTTTTTCCTATTTCGTTTTATTATATTTAATATGTTTTAATAGCATATATTACTACATGTTATATTTTTTATTCTTATTGACTCTGAAAAGTGTTTTTAATCTTTTTCCATAATAAAATGTGTCCAACATCGAAAACAAACGATAAAGGTATCATGAATCAAGATTCGAATTTTTATTTAAAACTTATTTATCGTTTTCTTATAATTTTAATAATCACAAAATCTAAACTGTTGAATAGGGTTTTTCTATTAATTTATTCTGAAATACTATTAAAGGGAGAGCACATTTTTGAGAGTGGACAAAATAAAGTTTATATTTACTAAGTTTGCCATTGGCTTTAAGTTTTGTTCGATTAAACAAAAAAAACTCATAAGGGTATTTTGGTCAGAACACCTTTCGAAACGCGCGGACCTTGATGTTGGGCGGGTTGACCGGATTTTTTTTTAAACTTTCTTCTAATCTCTGGTTCGATTCCCGGGATTACAATTTTAAGGAGAATAAAATTATTTTCTCGGTTTTGCCTTTGCCAAAAAGCAAGGAACTTTCTTCATATCTCGAATTCGATTCCTAGGATTACAAGTTTTAATAAAATAAATCCGAAGTATTTGTTAAACCGAAATCATTGTACGTTTTTAAGTATTTGTTAAACCGAAATC
>OVBE01013286.1:0-12822 GCA_900406425.1 Iberis pinnata
TATATATATATATATATATATATATATCTCATATTTATCCGTATCTTACTTTTTTCTGGGTATAAAGTTACTATTCTAAATAATATTTTATTCATCTGATAAAATTTATATTTATATTATGCCAATATAATCTCTTTATATATATATATTGGTTAAAATCGTGCATATTAATAAATTTTATTTTTCATTTAAAATTGATTTGTTGTACATGAAAACTATTTCAACTAATCAATAAAAAAACTAGCATTTTATTATTAGATATGAAATATTTAATAGTTCTAAAATCTACATACGAAATACGAAAGCATCTTATATTGTGAAATAAGAATAATTCTTTAAAACGTCTTATATACTAAAACAGAAAGAATATCTTCATTAGTATTGTTCACACCTAACTCAAAGAATAAGATTTTCAACCTAGAATTCATTTTCAATAATAATATAGAGAAAAAGTTGAAAAAACCCTGAACTTTCCAATCGTGAAACTTTAAACTCCGAACTCTTAAGTGACTCATTTTAAACTTCAACTATGTCTCAAGTTTCGGTTTAAACATATATTTTTGTTGACTTATCCAAATTAGACATGAGATTAGTCAACCGTTAATTGAATTTAAAGGAAGTTAAATGTTGATTTTTTGGAGTTAAATCGGCTTAGTCAACATAAAATATGTGTTTTAAATGGCTAAAATTTTAAAATTTAGTGATTTAAATGGCTCTTTAAAAGTTCAGGGTTTTCTTGTCTAAATTTAAAAGTTCAAGTTTTTTGGACATAAAGTCGAAATATATATTTTGTCATAAAGTTAACAAATTAAAGATTTTCTTACTTATTTATTTTGTACAAATCCTGTAATTACATTAGTGCAAAAATATATGTTTGAATTATGTAAATTTTTAATTCAAACTCTTAATTGAAGAGAAATCTATTTCAGCTAATCATACAAATAAAATAATTACTCAAACTATATTCATTATTCAATCGTGTAATTTTATTTAATTATTTATTATATTATATATATGAACATCATGAATTATCTAATTCATGTCTTCTCTAACGGACCGAGTTATGTGTTGATGTATATTTTTTACCCTCTTTTAATCCATTTTTTGTCCATTTTGTTCCACTTATGTTATGCAAATTTTGGATTTTCCTAATGCAAACAATTTGTTTACACTTAAATGAGACACAAACTATCATCAAACCTATCAAAACAAAATATATAAAGGGTTTAAATGTGTTAAGATATAATTATAAATATATACTATATAATTGTCAAATTATTGTAATCGTAATCTATATAAACTCTTGTAGCCTCCTTTATTTTTCTTAACATAATACAAGTTAATCTTCTCCATTCTCATAATATGTTCTCTCTATCATCCTTATATTTCTCATATTCTATCATGGTATCAGAGCAATAAGGTCCTAATTTCATTTCCGCACAAACTATAATCTCTTTTACAATCCATAAATCGACCGAATCCTAATTCAACCTCATCGTGTAATTGCCCGATCCGAAGTTTTTCAATGGAGGACAAGGAAGATTCAAGGAAGAAACTCGTAACTCTCAAGGGGAACAACTATATTCTATGGACTCGAACTCTCATAACTTATTTACGTATGTGGTCGTGGTTTTTGGAATCATGTGGTTACACATAAGTATTCTACCAAAGAAATATAAGCAAAAGGTGATAAAGAGCTCACTGCTGAAGAGGAAGAGTGGTTCCAAGAGAAAAACAAAGCCCTCAGCATCATTCAACAAACCCTAGATCCACGTTTTCTGGAAGGATATTCCTATTGCAACACTGCACATGATCTATGGGATTATCTACTAAAGGTGTTCGGTAATCTCTCAAAACTGAGCATGGTGTATGAAGTTCAGAAATCCATCAACGAGTTGGCACAAGAAGAAATGGATTTCTCTGAACACTTTGGGAAGCTCAAATCACTTTGGGCTGAGTATAAGATGCTCAGACCCTTGACTACAGATCCATCTGAGATCCTAGTGAGGAAAGAGCAAGATCAAGTCTTTAGTCTTCTCTTCACCGTAAAACCCATCCTACAAGGATGTGATTCAACATATCCTCATATTAGACAAGCTACAACTAGATGATGTTTGTGCAAAGCTCCAAAAAGAGCATGGATCATTAAGCATATTCTCTAGCAAGAAAGAAAAAGGTAAAGATCTAGCACTAGCGAACAAGGTGAGTTACAAGCTATCTGAAGAGAGGAACAGTCTTATGTGTGATCACTGCAAGAAAAAGGGTCACATCAGGGAGAAGTGTTGGATTCTTCATCCACATCTCAAGCCAAACAAGTTCAAGGATTCCAAAGCCAACTACTCTCAAGAAGAAGAAGAAGCAAAGGGAACTAGTTCAAGATACAAGGTTAAGGAAGCCAACACCTCCATAGTTTCCTTCCATGATGAGTATGTGAAGAAGTATGACCTCGACACTCTCATCGAAGCCCTAACTTACCATCTCAACGTATCATCATCACAGCTGTGTTATATTGAATAAGCTTCAAAGAGAAGCTTGTGAACTTGAGAAGTCAAGTGATAGTTCACAAGTAATCTGGTAGAAGTGATACTTTCTTTCCACATTAAAAAGACCAGAAGGTTGAAAGTTGAATGATTACAAAGGGGATAAAGGTAAAGATAGTGTGAAAGCTAGCCATCAGGACATGAGTACTATTTCCCTAGGCCATAAGGTTTATACTATTTTTCCCTCAGTAAAAGTTTTGTTCCACAGGGTTTTCTTTGCTGAGGTTTTTTAAATGAGGTAAACTTATGGTTCCAAGGTTAGTCATATCATATATTCTCTGGCTAAGGTTGAGGAGGAGTGTTGAAAAGAAAAAAAAGGAAAGTGGGCCGTTTTGAAGAAACACGAAGCCCTAATTTACTTTGTAATAATCTATATCAACTCTTATAGCCTCCTTTATTTTTCTTAACCTAATACAAATTAATATTCTCCATTCTCTTCATTCTCATAATCGATTCTCTCTATCATCCTTATATTTCTCATATTATATCATATTCTATCAATGAAAACATGAACTTTTAAACTTAGGTAGAAAAAATCAGAACTTTTAAGAATAAATTCCTAAATTTTAATTTAGCCATTTGAACTACATATTTTATGTTGACTAAGCTATTTTAACCACACAAAAAATCAACGTTTAACTTCTATTAAACTCATTTGACGGTTGACTAAGTCCATGTCTAATTTAGAAAAGTCAACGAAAATATATGTTTAAATCGGAACCCGACAGATAGTTGATGTTTTAAATGAATCATTTAATAATTCAGGGTTTAAAGTTATGCGATTTGAAAGTTTAGGATATTGAGAGATTATACTAACATAACTAACTAAGCTACAAAACAAATTGAATATTAATATATAAAGTGTAAATTTAACATAATCAATTTGGTACGATGGTACAAACCAAAAAAACCGGCCTATCGATGGATGGTCAATGGTGATTGGTGAAGTTTTTTTTCTTCTTCTTTTTTTTTTTGGTGTAAAGCTTTTGACATAAAGTATTCACTCTCTTTGAAAATGAGGTGGCAGTCACACGTGAAAAAAGTAACGATGCTTTTTAAAATCCCTAAACACAAAAGTGGTAACAATGTTCGTCAACAAATCAAACACTTTACTAACAAAATAATTATCACGTACACTATGTTAAGAAAAAGGTGCATTATATATTCATATTACACACACACAATGGTGTATAAAATGTATTACATAAACTTTTAGCCAAAATCTACAGATAGATGAACAAAACACTGAAATTAACCAACAAATAAAGGGAGGACAGTTTTTTTTTTGGCGTCTAATGAAGACAAGATCCTTAATCCTTGTAATCCTGTTCACTAATTCCTAAGTACATTTTGTTGTGTTCCAAAAATATTGGAACCAAAACCAAAAACGAAAAGCAAATCTTCTTCTTCAACTCCCAATGTTTCCCTCGAAATTAAAGAAAGCCCTTTGTTTATTTTCCTGGTTATCGATAAATGAATGATCCAATCTCCAAGGCGTTCTCAAAAGCCATTTGAAGGCGTAGGAACCAATTTTACAGTCCAAGGAGGATATAGTAGACCAAGGTTATTGGTAAGGCTACTAACATTCCAAATATTACCCTGTTTGCATATTTATACAATTTATTCATATATCAGACCAAAGATTTACCAAAATAATAATAATAATAATTTATAAATAAATTTGGAACTTACCCTGTGCTAAGTATCGTGGGATGCACATTGTACTCTTTTGCAAACACAAACGGCACTATTCCTTGAGGCAACGCAGCCTATAAATTATAGTTACATCTTCATCATTTTGATTATACTTATACAACATGCCTAACACATATATAACTTCTATTTTTATACCTGGACGATGGCTATGCGGAGGAGGTCTCCGTGTAAACCAATGGCGACCGAAGCAACCGCCATTATGGCTGGCCCAGTTATGAATCTGACAGCCATGGCGAACGTGGCCACTGAGTTCCCACAAGCAATGATTTTGGGTTGAAGTGCCATGAACAAACCTTAAATTCACACCAAAAACAAACCATTACTTTCAGAAATTGACCCAAATTAAAATATATAAAAAAAAGTTAGGTGAGCTACTTGTTAGACCCAAATAAGTACACACATCCAGTGCCGCCGTGTGGGGACCGGACCCATAACAAAGGCTCCGGATTCTCTTTTGGGTAAGTGCGTTGTACAGTTCTTGTGACTTTTACCAATTACAAGCTGGACAATTACGACTAAAACTAATATTTTGGACCCACCTTTGCATTTGATTGATATAATGAGAGCCCAACAATATGTTTATAGTCTTGATTATATCATTAAAAAAGAAATCTTGATTTGTGTTATTAGAATTATACCTAAGCTGAACATGGCCATTCCAAGACCAGCATCTGAGAGTATGGCGATGGATTGTTGTATTAATTTGGGCATAGCCACATGCCACCTGCACCCATACATATTACATAATTATTCAAATGGCTACATTTTAAAATATTATAGTTTATTTTGGTTTGTTATGTTGTGTTATCCATTAGCAGTAGTAGCAAGAAAATGATTGGACTGACCGGTAAGCAACAAGAGCCCAGATAAGACCGATAAGACTAGAGTAAGTGTTTGGGTTTCTGATTAGTTTTCGCCACACCATTATCAGAATCAGACGTGTCATCACACTTGTCGGCGGCATATGTGTTCTCATCACGCCGCCACCGGCTTCTTCCCTCGCCGCCTCTAGCTCAGCCGTCGAACTCGATCCCACTTTGTTCAGACCTGCTGTTGCTTTCTCTATCTCTCTTTCATTCTCTCCACCGGTATCATCACCACCTGCCAAAACACAAGAATCATAACAATCAGAAGTTGCTATAAGTAACACCAATCAATTTATATTAAATTCAACCTCTTGCATCGCTCTTATGAGGTTGATCAGAGACAACCATCCTGATCTCCTTGGCGCCCTGTTCAGATTGCTCCGTTGAGACTTGCTCGCCTCCACCTCCGCCGTACACGTCGGAAACTGGCGAAGTGCTTGAGCTCCACACAAACATGTGAAGCTCCTTGGCATCATGGCTACCTTTGGCTTCCTGCAGTTGATTTTCCTTATGAATTTTCGGTTTGGTGGAAGCAGCCGTACCGGAGGAGAACTCCGGATTCGGAGCCGGGTATGAACCCGCCTGAGTAGAACTGTTAGGGTAAAATCCATAGCGAACGGCGTTATTCTCCTCGAAGTTCGATGGTCGAGGAGTTGGACCACGGGAAGATTGAACGGAGTATAGATCAGCCGGACCGAAGTTGGAGAGCCTCCCGCCCGGGAATCCCATAACGGAGTAAAAATCGGAGTGGTTGAAATTGGAACCTCTGGGAGTGGAGTTGAGACTGTAGATCTCAGCTCCGGTGAGATTGGAAGGGCGAGGAGTCATCATGAGTGATCGCCTAGAGGCGTTGGATTTCCTAACCGTGACGTGAAGCTTCCCATCGTTGCCGATTTCAGCATCAGTCTCCAGAAAATCATGACCGTCAAGTGAAACGACGTCGGATTCGACCTTGAAGGAGACAATCGACGCTGCAGTCTCCGGGAACTGCTCCATAATCAGAAGCTTAGCTCCACGGTATTCGAAGAGGAAGAGAAGGAGAGTGTACCAAATAATACACTGAAGAACAACGACCTGAACCATGAGAGAGCCGGCGTAAGTACCGTACATAGCGATCAACAAGGGGATTCCCATGACGAGAGTATTAGGGAGAGTGCTGAGAGAGAAGATGGTGATCATCCACTCCAAGCTTCCGGTCTTAGTGAGATTCGCCCATAGGCCAAGTAAGAAGAGCATGATGATCTTCTGAAGCGTGTCAGCGGCGATGAAGCGGAGATTCATGGCGTAGGGATCGTTACTGGAGATGAAGTGGAAAGAGAGAAGAGGGACGGCGAAAATGGCGACGAAGCGGTTGATACCGGAGCACTGGTCAGGAGAGAAGATCTTCCACCACCGCACGGAACCATAGGCGAGAATCATGGCGACGTAAAGAGGCACCACGGCGGTGAGAACGGTATACAAGTCATGCCACGTAATCATATTTGTGAGAAGGAGACAGTGGCATATGAGAAAAGGGGCAAAATGGGAAGAATAAATAAAAACCGTTAGAGAGAAAGAGAAGGGGGGTGATTCATTCATATATAGACGTAGAGGCAGTGACACTGTGTGTCATCCATCATCAGCACACGATTACGATTTAATTAGTCTTAGTTTAGTGGGGACACGTGGCAAAACGCATGTGGGTGAGTTTCTGGCGGGACGTCGACAGTTTTGTGGAATAGTCGTGTGCTTTTTATGACTACTTTTAACTACTCAAAGGCGAACAAAGCATATACTATACTGTAATAGTTTCATCTTTTGAGTGTCTTTGACTAATTGCTATCGGAAGTTGTATGATTTCTGTAGATGTAACATCTACATTGACTACATCTAATTATCGTTTGACTTAGATTTAGACGTCTAGGTTTTTAATATAAAAATAATAAATTTGGGATAAAAAGAGGTTTTCGTTCCATATACAATTTGGATCGAGTATACAGTTTTGAGATAGTTATAATATAAAAGTGAGAGTATCATCTTTAGTTTGCAATCAATATGTGTTGATCATCCGTTTAACCGGTCCTCTCTAAGTTTATATTTCTGGACGCAGTCAAAGTAAATTAGAGTTAGATGACATGAATTATATTTTTAACAATAAATTTAGATTAATTGGATGATGTGGCCGTTTGACAATCACGCCGAGATACTTAGACTTTTACTTCGGCTATGAATTTATATCTTATTTCCACTTTATTATGTAGCCGAGGTATATGTGAAGTTGGTGAATTTATATCTTATTTCCACAAATTATATCTTATTTATATCTTAACTAACTTAGTCCCTTTTAACCTCGTCAACATAATTATCTTTTCGGTCTCGTCTATATCGTCGATTAATCAGTTTCTATCTCTTCGCCGCTTCTCCCTCTACTATTTTCCAACCACCCCCATTAATTGACCTCCTCTTCTATTTATACTCGTTCGTATGAGACCTTAATGCGATGAACAGTGACCCGAGAGGTGTCGCCACCTGGTCGACAGGGGCATGCAGGTAATGGGCCTTATTTACTTTGGGCCTAATTCTTGTTGGGCTTTTGAGGGTTGCTAAACCCAGGCCCAACAGTTACTCCCCCCCAGGTCGACGAGATGTTCGTCGACCAATAATTTTCAGCCTGATTGTCGCGTCTATAATTTTAATGAAAGAACAGGGGTTAATGTCGACGTGGTTAAAGTCGCGTGTTATCTGCCGAGGTAAAGGACGCGAGTCAAGTCGACGAGGTTGAAGGTCCAATGCGAACGACGAGGCTTATGGTTTGTAAGAACGCTTCCAATATAGACGAGATGTTTTAAAAAGGTTACTTGTCTCAGTGTGAATCGCCGAGACATGTTCGACGAGGTGTCCTTTATACAGTGAACATCATCCTTCGACGTAGTGGTGAAAAGTGCTTTTTCACAGTTTTCGAAGCGTCATGACCGTTTGGGCAAAAGTCTTTTCGCATTCCACGTCAGCTATTATAAGGGTCCCCTTCTCATTTAAGTTATTATCTTCTTCTTGCGTTCACAGGTACGACTTCTCTCTCTACTCTCTCTACTTTCTATCTCTAGGTTTAGGTTTTTTGTCGCGTTTTATTTTTTGCTCCGCCGCTAAATTTCCGGCTAGTTTTGTCGTCGGAAAGATTCTCCGCCTGCTTTTTCTGAGTAATGTCCGGTGAGCTTCAATTGGTAGCCGTTAAAGAGGAAGTTATGTCAAATGAGGTAAATTCATCCACAGAGTCAAGGAATAATCAGATGGTCGTCCATCAACCTAACTCTGACAACGACGAGTCTAGGCAGATGGTCGTTGCCGAGACATCGGCTGAAGAAGAGTTTCTTCTACCCCAAATTGATTCGGGGCCTTTTCTCGACGAGGTGAGTACCTCTGAAGCAGACCTCGAAGAGGGTGATTTCTTCACCGGATCCGGCCCAACAAAAATGACACACGATTCATTGGCCGCGCTGTGCGTTTTGTGCAAAATTGACGATGTCAACCTTGAATTTCGGATCCCGCAATACTTCGAGCGACCGTGGTCCCCTCCCGAAGGTTACTTTACGCTCTTCAAGGATTATTTCACAGACGCAAACCTTTGGTTTCCCCTGCCGCATCTATTAATGGCCTTTTGCGTTCGACGTCGTATGGCCGTGTCGCAATTGTCAACTGCGGCGGTTCGCAATATTACGGCGATTTTGCTCTTGGGGAACGAGCTAGGGATCGATATATCTATCGATTTCTTCGACCTCTTAGCGACTATACACTAGGTTCTCAAGGCAGTGAAAAATGGGGAGAACATTCTAAATTTTGATACCGAATTCTTTTATGTAAGGATGAGGCCGAAGTACACTCTCCTCACTGGAGCCAAAGGGAAAATCTGGGATTGGAAGAGGCAATATTTCTACGTCAAAATTAACGACGCAGCTGTGCCAGAATTGGGGAAAGAGTTTTTGAGAGATTGGGCATTAGAAATTGGTAGTGCTTCGGCTAATCCTAGTATCTTATTTCTCAATTACTTATACTTTCTTTTTGCTTTGCAGATAAACTATTTCCTTTAGAGGCATTTCCGAAGTGTTTCCTTGACTCGGTCGACAAGCTATCAAAGGCTTCCATACTCAAGTGGCCCGAAGTTGACGCGGCTAGAATTAGACGAAGTTTAGCTCGACTTGGCAAGGGTAAATTTTTTTGTATTCTCCTTTGCTTTTTCCTGCTTTTCCTTACCTCGTCTATTGTGTGTTTTTTTTTACTCCAGTTAGACGAGAAAACTACTCATACTCGAAAAAGCCAAACATGTCTTCAGATTTTCTAAAGAGCTTAAGAGAGAGTTCCATGAAGACTCAAGCCGAGGCGGGTACTCAAAAGAAGCCTCTAAAAGAAGCCGCCGGGGCAGGAAAGAAAGGGGGCTAAAAGCCCTCGAAGATTAGGACGCTAGTGACTTCGGCGAAAGAAGCAATAGAAAACCGGAAAAAAGAGAAGGCTGTTGAGCAAGCCGAGCTATCCCAACAACTCCAAGAGAAGTTGGGTTTAGCCGCAAAAAAGGCTAAAGGCAAATCGCATATGGTGCCGAGCCCTAAGAAAAGGGACGCGGCTGGAGAATTGAAGAGTACGGAGGCTGAAAAAGAAGCCGAAAAAGATGCTGAAAAAGAAACTGAGCCGATGAACAACCAAAGTCCAATCATAAATATGGACGAGGAAGATCGAGTAGACGGTGGCGGAGAGAACATGTACGTTGACCTCAACGAGTTGTTCGATGACAACGCCGATGCTGATGGTCGTCTCCAAAAACGTCCTCGGCGTGAAGTCGTTCCCTTTTCTTTTACATACTCGGATGCATCCAAACTTCTTGGTGACGCCGACGCATGTGCGGATCTTGTTCGTCAAATCCCTGGGCTTAACCGTCCAGTGCCTTCTTCATCCAACTCCTCTACGCGTGACCTTTTCAGAACTTATGCCTCGTACGGTATTCAGGTATAATTACTTTTGCTTCTTACTTATTATTTGAGATTCCACTTCTTAGTAACTAACATTTTTTTATTTTTTGAAACAGTTCTTCGCCGCTGCTAATGCTATGGTCACTCATTATGACTCTGCACTATCAAAGACTTCGGATTCCTTGGATGAGCTTCAAAGACTTCTTAACCAGTCTAGAGCCGCGGTTGCTTTAGACGCACAAAAGAGAAAAGATTTGGAAGCCGAAGTTGAAGAATTGAAGCAGCAGATAGCACGGCTAAATGAAGAAAATGTTCGTGCGACTGAAGCTGGTCGAAAGCAAAGAGAAGAATTAGAAAAAGAAAGGGACCGTCTTTTGGAGGAGAGTGCAAAAATCAAAGACGAGCTTGCTGTAACTAAAGAGTCTTTGGGGCTGGAAAGGGCTAGCCGAGATGCTCTTATTTTGAAGAAGGGGCAAGAAATGCAAGAAAAATATGCTGCCCGTTTTGAAAGGATTCGACGTCATCTAGATGGTCGAAATGCGGCTGATACTGCGTCCAAGAACATTGGAACGATTGAAGGAACTCTCGGGGTCATGGACCTTATTGAGGAAATGGGTGGATCGGTTCCAGATGCCATTGTGGTGAACCTGCAGAAAAGTCTTAAGACTTGGAAGGAAGAGCTCGAAAAAATCAAAGTGTTCCCATTTTCGAATGAGGACCTCGGCGTTTCTCCAGTTGTTAATGAGTTCGGCTCTAACCACGACCTTCTCTCTCAAGAGGAAGTTGGCCGCCTTCGCAGTAGCGGAATTGAAGCCTCGACTGTTGAGGTGACTGAGAACAAGACNTGTTTATTTTGTCGACTATTAAGTCTTGTAGCCGTCTTCTTTTTGTAAAAACTGATGATGCTTTTTACTTTATTTTGTTAATGAATGACTTCGCCGAAGCCAGGTTTATAAAAGGTTATCAAATTTTACTTTTTAAGAATCTAACTTTAGTTTGCTTATTTAATAATGCCTTAAAAAATCTGTAATATCGACGAAGCTTTAGCTCGTGATAAAGTCGACGAGGCTTTAGCTCGTGATAAAGTTGACAAGTCTTTAGCTCGTGATAAGGTCGACGAGGCTTTAGCTCGTGATAAAGTCGACGAGGCTTTAGCTCGTGATAAAGTCGACGAGGCTTTAGCTCGTGATAAAGTCGACGAGGCTTTAGCTCGTGATAAAGTCGACGAGGCTTTAGCTCGTGATAAAGTCGACGAGGCTTTAGCTCGTGATAAAGTCGACGAGGCTTTAGCTCGTGATAAAGTCGACGAGGCTTTAGCTCGTGATAAAGTCGACGAGGCTTTAGCTCGTGATAAAGTCGACGAGGCTTTAGCTCGTGATAAAGTCGACGAGGCTTTAGCTCGTGATAAAGTCGACGAGGCTTTAGCTCGTGATAAAGTCGACGAGGCTTTAGCTCGTGATAAAGTCGACGAGGCTTTAGCTCGTGATAAAGTCGACGAGGCTTTAGCTCGTGATAAAGTCGACGAGGCTTTAGCTCGTGATAAAGTCGACGAGGCTTTAGCTCGTGATAAAGTCGACGAGGCTTTAGCTCGTGATAAAGTCGACGAGGCTTTAGCTCGTGATAAAGTCGACGAGGCTTTAGCTCGTGATAAAGTCGACGAGGCTTTAGCTCGTGATAAAGTCGACGAGGCTTTAGCTCGTGATAAAGTCGACGAGGCTTTAGCTCGTGATAAAGTCGACGAGGCTTTAGCTCGTGATAAAGTCGACGAGGCTTTAGCTCGTGATAAAGTCGACGAGGCTTTAGCTCGTGATAAAAATCCCGTGACAAAGTAGAATCTGATTTGTTGTTTGCAAGGTAAAACCAACTTAGGTAAGTATGGTACCTAAGTAGGGTCTACTCCCTCCCCAAAAAATCAAAATAATACAAGATGGTGTTAGTAGTTGCGTCTTCTTATAGCACGAAGACTGCCTACGTACCCATTTTAGAGGGATCAAGCCAGACGTAGTTCTATTTACAATAATAGCAAAAAATTCAAAGGTAAAGTTTTAGGTGTCGACCATTTCAAGGCCGAGGCAATTGTTGTCCGTCTAACGTTGCTAACTGATAGGCGTTAGGTGCGGTAATGCCGACTACTTCGTATGGTCCTTCCCAATTGGCTCCTAGTTTTCCTGCTCCGTGTTCCTTTGTATTTTCAAAGACATGTCGTAGGACAAGGTCACCAATCGTATATTGCCGATGTTTGACATGCTTATTATAATACCTTGCTGCCATTTATTGATAGTTTTGCATGCGTAGCAACGCTTGGTCTCGCAATTCTTCCAGCTCGTCGAGTCTGTCTAGAATCATTTAGACTTAAGGCAAATTAGTACGTAATAGGCGAAATAATTTGGACAAAGGAAGGCAAAAAAGTTTGGAATATTTTCAACCCTGCCTTTCATTATATCATCGTTTAAATTATCATGCCGAGGTAGCATCATTCGACGTAAGCTGTAAACGTTAACTTCGGCGGGAACCATCGCCTCAACGCCATGTGAAAGAGAGAAAGGAGTAGCATTTGTTGATGACCGGGGAGTTGTGCGATACGACCACAAGACCCCATCCAACTCGTCGGCCCATAACCCTTTCTTTTTCTCAAGTCGCTTCTTCAATCCNGCTAGAGTCGCTTCTTCAATCCATCAACAATTGTCTTGTTGTTGGCCTCTGCCAGCCCATTACCTTGTGGATATCTTGGAGTTGAATGACTTAGCTTTATTTTCCATTTGG